>WNGS01162670.1:10802-36869 GCA_020271785.1 Procambarus virginalis
CTATCACCTGTTGAATGTTTGGGCTCAAGATATGTCTAAATATTTCAAGTGTAACCAATATAATCAATGACATATTTTAATTATTAACACATTTAGATACATCTGCATTTGGGCATCTACCCCAGACTACATGAAAGGGGAGCACTGCATGTCAAAAATCTGGCTACGTGATGCTAAGAATATCACCCCCCCCAAAAAAAAAAATTAAGATGCTTCGAATTCTATATAACACATCCATGACTCTATATATTAGGACACTGCGAACATGCTTAAAAAAACTCTGTCACACTGAAAACTGAGTCACGAGAGGATGGGTTCCAGGGAGTACATGTTACCAGCCACACTTTAGAGTACACACAGACCAGCCACACAGTAGAGTACACACAGGCCAGCCACACTGTAGAGTACACACAGGCCAGCCACACTGTAGAGTACACACAGGCCAGCCACACTGTAGAGTACACACAGGCCAGCCACACAGTAGAGTACACACAGGCCAGCCACACTGTAGAGTACACACAGGCCAGCCACACTGTAGAGTACACACAGGCCAGCCACACTGTAGAGTACACACAGGCCAGCCACACTGTAGAGTACACACAGGCCAGCCACACTGTAGAGTACACACAGGCCAGCCACACTGTAGAGTACACACAGGCCAGCCACACTGTAGAGTACACACAGACCAGCCACACTGAAGAGTACACACACAGACCAGCCACACTGTAGAGTACACACAGACCAGCCACACTGTAGAGTACACACAGACCAGCCACACTGTAGAGTACACACAGACCAGCCACACTGTAGAGTACACACAGACCAGCCACACTGTAGAGTACACACAGACCAGCCACACAGTAGAGTACACACAGGCCAGCCACACTGTAGAGTACACACAGGCCAGCCACACTGTAGAGTACACACAGACCAGCGACACTGTAGAGTACACACAGGCCAGCCACACTGTAGAGTACACACAGACCAGCCACACTGAAGAGTACACACACAGACCAGCCACACTGTAGAGTACACACAGACCAGCCACACTGTAGAGTACACACAGACCAGCCACACTGTAGAGTACACACAGACCAGCCACACTGTAGAGTACACACAGACCAGCCACACTGTAGAGTACACACAGACCAGCCACACAGTAGAGTACACACAGGCCAGCCACACTGTAGAGTACACACAGGCCAGCCACACTGTAGAGTACACACAGACCAGCGACACTGTAGAGTACACACAGGCCAGCCACACTGTAGAGTACACACAGACCAGCCACACTGAAGAGTACACACACAGACCAGCCACACTGTAGAGTACACACAGACCAGCCACACTGTAGAGTACACACAGACCAGCCACACAGTAGAGTACACACAGGCCAGCCACACTGTAGAGTACACACAGGCCAGCCACACTGTAGAGTACACACAGACCAGCCACACTGTAGAGTACACACAGGCCAGCCACACTGTAGAGTACACACAGACCAGCCACACTGAAGAGTACACACACAGACCAGCCACACTGTAGAGTACACACAGACCAGCCACACTGTAGAGTACACACAGGCCAGCCACACTGTAGAGTACACACAGACCAGCCACACTGAAGAGTACACACACAGACCAGCCACACTGTAGAGTACACACAGACCAGCCACACTGTAGAGTACACACAGACCAGCCACACTGTAGAATACACACAGACCAGCCACACTGTAGAGTACACACAGACCAGCCACACTGTAGAGTACACACAGACCAGCCACACTGTAGAGTACACACAGACCAGCCACACTGTAGAGTACACACAGACCAGCCACACTGTAGAGTACACACAGCCTTCACCACCACTGTAGAGTACACACCGCTTTACCCTCAGTGTCGACCAGCTGAGTACTTCGCCCTAAGTGTCGCCCAGTTGAGTACCTTCACTCTGACCCCCCCCCTCTATCCTTACCCCCATTACGTCCTGCGTCACCCGGTAACGTCCTTTTCACTCTTCACCGGTATTTACACCTGTTTAGACTCTGCACTTTCCGACGAGCTGGTGAATGCTAGTTATCTGTGCTGGCACGATTGCAAATGGTCGTAAATCATGGTAATTCAGCAGTTAACCCGGAACGCCTCGTAACCCTTGCCACAGGCCTGGTCTGCCTGGCCAGATAACAGTGTTTACTTGCTAATGGCCAGTATCAACCCCAGGTGCTCATTTGACCTGCCCAGCCAGGCCACATTTTTCAGTTTTCATGGGAATTTTCAGGGCCAAAGAGCGGGGCGAGGGAGCGGCCGGCGATCACTAACAAGGGGCGGAGGAGGGGAAGGTCCATGACTCGTGTTGGGGGAAATATTCTGAGGTGACGGGGGTAGTTATGTGCCAGCGCCGCCGCCATACTGTCATCATCCGTCACAAGGGGTGAGGCGACCACCGTGGGGGCCTTGCACAACACTGAGTGGGGGACTGTAGTGACTGTATGATGCCTGAGTAGGAGACCATAGTGACTGTATGATGCTTGAGTGGAGGACCATAGTGACTGTATGATGCTGAGTGGAGGACCATAGTGACTATATGATGCCTGAGTGGGGGACCATAGTGACTGTATGATGCCTGAGTGGACGACCATAGTGNAATAAATTAAACTAGGTTGCTGTACAACACCAGCCTAAAATGTCCTACCTTGTGCAAGAATTTGCTGTAAACAATGTGGTATGCAGATGTAATGGTGCAATATTAAAGTAATGTTTATACTTAAATTAAAACATTTATAAGTAACTTATAAGTAAAGTAGCCTCTTATCAACCTCTTGTAATGAAAGGGCACAATAGTTCTTGGCATAGGCCTCAGAACAATAATTGTGCTTTGTTGTAGTTTTGTTTGCTATGAGATTGAAAAGTTAGGCTAGAAAATGTAAATATAGCAATGTCTTTCTGCTATAATATTGCACTACTAATGTATATCAGGATTTTATATCTAGATGCAATGTACCTACTGGTTAACTGTAATAATCATCTAGGTTCAAAGGCCATAATTTATGTGGTTAAAAACTCCAGGCAGTATATCTTCTTTTAATTGACTTCAGTAAATTAAAGTTTATCTTATTTTTTCTTAGTAGGTAAGAAATTGAGTGGACTGTATGTACTTGTTAAAACTGCCTGAAATTAATCTCACACAAATTGGAGGGACAATTTGTAGCTTAAACCACTTTGTAATGGCTCCTTCTTAAACTACAAATTGTTTACCTAAGTTTAATTATATTATTTATCATACCACATATGGTGGTCTAATCTACTATATTTCAACAATTATTACTAGTTATGAATACTACTACTACAATAACTAGAATGGCCTTATCTGAGCCTGTAGTAAGGGCCCACTAAGGCTGTGTCAGGTAGCATCTATGGGGGTGGCCCTGTGCTCATGGTGCCAATGGCGGCTGTGGAGGCCTTCAAGGCTGGCAACAGCTAGGTACATGTGTAGTTCTACTGCTCAGCTACTTGCTGTTCGAAGTCACAATTTACCTGTTTGGGATGCAAGGAGTTAGTACATTTCCCTAAACATATCAATACAGGTATAACATGGTATGTGAGGGCTGTAAAAATGGGGTACACGTACATGGTGTTGGTGTTGTTCATATATGGTAACCGTCTTAAATTTGATATTAAACAGTGCACTAGAATAATAAACAAATACTTGGTAAGACGGATACTGGAGTGCTCTCATTTGTAGTAGTGATGTTGCTATGGCAGCTTCTTAAGGCAGAGTAGGTCTATCCTGTGTGGCCATTATCACAACACACGCGCGAGCCCCCATTGTTATTGTTTCGTGTGAGCGTGGCGTCTGTAAGAGACGCTCTCCCTCCCTTGTTCAATATTGTGTTCTACTTCTAAGTTAAATTTACGTTAACAAGGGAATCAAGCTATTTTGGTGTTAATAATTATTCAGTCTTATTGAACACTTTTTTATTCAATTTAGACATTAAACTGTTGTATGAACAGTGGTTTAATAATGTAAATATCGTCGACGTCATGACGTCACGGAGTCTACCATTCTCTAATTTTAAGAGGATACTGTTAGGGAAGACTATACTATTTGTGTGTCGGTTTCGACAATATATATTATATATATATATATCTATATATATATAATATATATATATATATACTATTATATATATATATATATATTAGTGGGTTGAGGAAGATTGATAAATTGGTCACAGGGCCCCATAAATATTACCAAGTTATTGATCTGTATTTTCCATCATTGCTATTAAGCATCAAAGATTCACTGTTTGTACTCATGTTATGTGCAGATTTTGCATTAGTCGGGACTATTTAAATATTTGCTATCAATTTCTGCATGTGAATCAGTACATGCAGAACAGCTGAGGACAGCTTGAGACTTCAAGAAGACTGGACAAGCTGCAGGAATGGTCGAACAAATGGCTGTTAGAGTTTAACCCAAGCAAACGTAATGTAATGAAGATAGGGGTAGGAAGCAGGAGACCAGATACAAAAGATCATTTGGGAGATGAAATACTTCAAGAGTCAGAGAGAGAGAAAGACCTGGGGGTGATATCACGCCAGACCTGTCCCCTGAAGCTCATATCAAGAGGATAACATCAGCAGCATATGCCAGGTTGGCTAACATAAGAACGGCCTTTAGAAACTTGTGTAAGGAATCTTTCAGAACATTATATACCACATATGTCAGACCAATCCTGGAATATGCGGCTCCAGCATGGAGTCCCTATCTAGTCAAGCATAAGACTAAACTGGAAGGTTCAAAGGTTTGCCACCAGACTAGTACCCGAGCTGAGAGGTATGAGCTACGAGGAGCGACTGCAGGAATTAAACCTCACTTCGTTGGAAGACAGAAGAGTTAGGGGGGACATGATCACCACATTAGTTAGCACGATTAGGTGTACTCACACAGTTGTGCATGTGGGGGTTGAGCTCTGGCTCTTTTTGGTTCAGCCTCTCAACTGTCAATCAACTAGTGTATAGATGCCTGAGCCTACTGGATTCAATCATATCTACATTTGAAACTGTGTATGGAGTCAGCCTCCACCACATCACTGCCTAATGCATTCCACCTGTTAACTACTCTGACACTGAAAAGTTCTTTCTAACGTCCCTGTGGCTCATTTGAATACTCAGTTACCACCTGTGTCCCCTTGTTCGCGTGTCACACGTGTTAAACAGTTTTTCCTTGTCTACCCTATCAATTCCTTTAAGAATTTTGTAGGTAGTGATCATGTCTCCCATTACTCTTTTGTCTTCCTGCATTGTGAGGTGCATTTCCCGCAGCCTTTCCTCGTAACTCATGCCTCTTAGTTCTGGGACTAGCCGAGTGGCATACCTCTGAACTTTTTCCAGCTTCGCCTTTTGCTTGATAAGGTACGGACTCCATGCTGGGGCCGCATACTCCAGGACTGGTCTTACATATGTGGTACACAAGGTTCTGAATGATTCCTTACACAGGTTCCTGAAGACTGTTCTGATGTTAGCCAGCCTCGCGTACACCCAGATTTTATTCTTTTTATTTGGGTCCCGGAAGACAGGTTTGATGTGATATCAACTCATAGATCTTTCTCGGCCCGTTTCATGAAGCACGTCACCTCCCATTCGGTATCCTGTGTCTGGCCTCCTATTTCCACTGCCTTGTTTCATTAAATTCACTCG
This sequence comes from Procambarus virginalis, assembly GCA_020271785.1. Lineage (NCBI taxonomy): Eukaryota > Metazoa > Arthropoda > Malacostraca > Decapoda > Cambaridae > Procambarus > Procambarus virginalis. The sequence continues at coordinate 16,502 of WNGS01162670.1, forward strand.
GGTTGCACTTTAGTAGCCATTTGTTGGACCATTAGTTCAGTCTGTTTAGGCCATCTTGTAGCCTCGTACTGTATTCCTCAGTCTTAATTCTCCTCATAATTTTTGCATCATCAGCAAGCAATAAGAGGACCGAGTCTACGCCCTCTGGGGAGATCCATTTACATATATCAGAAACAAAATAGGTCCAAGGACTGAACCCTGTGGGAATCCACTGGTGACGCTTCGCCAATCTGAGACCTCACCCCTCACAGTAACTCGCTGTTTTCTGTTGCTTAAGTACTCCTTTATCAAATGGAGTACCTTCCCTTTCAGTCCTGTCTGCATCTTCTGCACTAGTCTCTTGTGTGGCACTGTCAAACTCTTTCTGGCAATCCAAAAATATGCAGTCTGCCCAACCCTGTTTTTCTTGCTTGATTTTTGTTGCCTGGTCGTAGAATTCAATTAATCCTGTGAGGCAGGACTAGCCATCCCTGAACCCATGTTGATGCTGTGTTACAAAGTTCTTTCACTCTAGATGTTCCACTAACTTTTTTCGCACAATCTTCTCACTCATCTTGCATGGTATGCAGGTTAGGGACACTGGCCTGTATTTTAGTGCCTCCTGCCTATTACCCTTCGAGCGTTCATGAATGAGCTTGGATGATCCTGTGTGCAGGCAAGTCATTCATCAATGTGTGCTTTCCAAACACATTTCTCCAGTTCTTCCATTTCCTGTGACTTGCATGATCAGTTATAGTTCTCAAATCTATCACTAGTCTTCACCTCCCTTACACTATGCTCAGGTAGATAGATATAAATCAGTATCAATAAATTAAAGTACATTTCCCAGCTATTACCTTTTATTTTCATATCTTTCTGTCGATACTAAGTTGATCTTTCTACTTTTATCAAGTCATTCGGTCTCATAATTATTAAGAAGTTTTCCCAGTCAAACTTTTCCATATCATAGCATTACTGTTTTTACGAGGTTTTAAACTATTTAAGTCAACTTTGAGCAATACAACATACATACAGTTGTTCTGTTTCGCACAACCCGTCCTCGCAAATTCGTATAGTCAATATTGACTTATTAAATATGTGCATAGGTGACATACTAAACATAACAGTTTACCTTGAAAAACTTCATAGAAAACACCGACCTTACCTAACCTTGTTAGTATGTTAAGATAAGCATCTTATAGCTTCGTAATTACAATTGTTACTTAACCTATTATAGGTATAGGTTAAGTAATAATTGTAATTACGAAGCAATAAGATTCTTATCTTAACATACTAACAAGGTTAGGTAAGGTCGGTGTTTTCTATGAAGCTTTTCAAGGTAAACTATTATGTTTAGTATATCACCTATGCACGTATTTAATAAGTCAATATTGACTATACGAATTTGCGAGGACGGGTTGGTTTTGCATCATATAGTCTATTTAAGGTCTTTTACATCTAAGTTGATTCATCATGTGTCTATTTTAGAGTATATTACGTCTTATCAATATTACTAATTCAATCGATCTGGGCCTTCCAACAAGGATATTTGTCTACCGGGAGGGAGTGCTGGCTGATCAATAGGCTCCCGGAAGAGGAGAAGGCAAGCATGCGGATGCTGGGGCGGTTGGGTGAGACTGGATGATCCGGAATGTGGATGAGCAGAAGATGATAGAGAATTTACCTATCAGTACATACCTTAGACTGCTGATGAGGCATTCATAAGGCATATTTACCCAGCACATTACACCTATTCCATACTATTCTCAAGATGTTCCATTCATCCCTCACAATTTACTTTGTTTAATATTTCATCACTAATAAGATGTAGTTCTCTGCTATGTCTTCATTCCCATACTCCATGCCAGGGGTAACACATTAACATTACTCACAAGATCGCCGTAAGTAATTCAATCATAAACTTTAGCGATGTAACTTTACTTGACAGTTTCTCCTCCTCTGTTCATGCCCCGAGTGACACCTAGAGAGTTCAAAATACCCCCCCCCCTCCACCATATATCACTAAGGTATACATGTTCTCCCTCTTTTTTCAGTTACAAACTCGCAATTTTCCATTTTATACATTGTTATACATGATCACCTCAACTCTCACATCACACAACATATCATTGTCTTCTTTCACATTTCTCAACCTTACTCTATTCATTTCTAAATATAGTTTCACAAAACAAAATTTTCGACGTCACATCACATCTATTTCATCCAAGTTTAAAATAAACTTGTACAAGGCTTACCCCACTTTGCTCAGTTCATCCATATATATATTTTCACAAGCTCTCATTTTTCAGAAGGTGATGCTATTTTCCTTACTATGTTAATTTACCACTTCAAAGAGTGAATTTGTATCATCGGGTTCATCTTTACATATATTTTCCACATAAATTCCTCCCATCACCACACATTCATTACGAAAATATCTACAGTTCATATCTTGTCCTAGTGAGTATAACTTATCCTACTGTTTCACGCTGAGCTATGTAGTTAGTCGTTTGTTTCCTTAAATTGTTTTCGCCACTTTCTTGTTTTCTCAATATTTATCCATATCATCAAGCTACTTTTCCAAACTTGTAGAATAACCATACAATCCCACCATACATTTTATCAGGAGTGCGTATTAAGCCATACGCTCGTAATGAATTTCACTCATCCTACTACGTTGTTTCCATATACCAGCCTGTCGAATTTTCGGGTAAAAAAAGACAGTTTGATATTCCTCTTTCAATTGAAAATGTCTTATTTGACTAAAGCTAACTCATATATTTCATCTTTTCACATAAATCACATTGCAGATGTTTAAACTCGGGAAACGTGCCTCTCAAAATACTCTTTTTAACCAACATTCACTATAGTTCTTATATCCTCTTCTACCACTCACAAGGTAGATGTTAGTTACTATAACTAACATCTACCTAGTGTTACTTTAAATCCCCCCATCTCCCTTAGTTACTATAAATCCGACTAGGTCATCCATTTATGTTTTCCACACCTTTTTGTAGGATATGATGAAGGTTTGTCTACTCACCTTATTCACTGGTTTAAAGTATCTGTTACTCAATTTTAGCGTGTTTCATTCTCACTTAAATTTAAAGTGATGATCTTGTAATTTTCAAAGAATCTATAGCTGGATTACCTAACCTCTCAACAAAGCCTTATAAAGGTTTAAGATTCTACACCCCCTCGCCAAGACAAAATACACAGCAAGACAAATTCTCCTCTGCAAACAGTATTGTCTTGAACGTATTACAGTTATACTTAATTATAATACTTTATAGACCATTAATTATACTCCATACTCTATTTCCTTGTAGCAAAGTATATGATATAAGTAGTCATTCGTTGTATTTCCTTACTACTTAGGTTGGATATGGATTTGAGTTTCGGGTAACTGTATCAAGTCTAACAATTTTTATTATTATATAAATAACAGATATACACTACTTATCCTATCCCTACTTATTGCTTATGTTATTTTACTGGTGAAAACTAGTAGCTTGATCGTTTTAACCTACCCAAACCATTATCTTATCATATCAGGATAGAATTAACTCTAATTGATTATCGTTCAATATTTAGTAAACTGCTTATATTTTTTTCACTCTCACAAGTCCACATCGATGTTTCAACAGTCAGTTTAAATTAAAGTTTGTGTGATATACTTCCTTGCAAAAAGCAGGGAAGTAGTCACTTTATGGTGAAATGAACATATATTCAATGGAACCCATTCTCTTATGACTTTGTTTTCAGTGTGATAGATTTTTTTCAGGTATGTTCGTAGTGCCTTAATTTACAGTCATAGATGTGTTTTACGGAATTCACAGTACGTTATATTTTTTCAAAGTGAGTTCACAGGGTCTTACTTTCAGAGTTCACATTGTCTTTTTTTTTAAATCAAGCTTAATTACTATTTCCTGCTGCACTTTGCATTACATATACTCTTTCAATGCTAACCCCTCATTTGACTAATACTATCTCGTATCTCTCACAGAAATCACGTCAGAAAAAACACTAGTCTCAAATGTTGACTAGACCACACACTAGAAAGTGAAGGGACGACGACGTTTCCACAATCGACTTGAGAATGGTCCAGGACGGACCGAAACGTCGTCGTCCCTTCACTTTCTAGTGTGTGGTCTGGTCAGCATACTTCAGCCACGTTATTGTAACATATTGTGAAATGCTGTAAATACTCATCGCCTGCACTAGTCTCAAATTATTCTTTTGACCAACTCACACAAAGACTTATATGCACAAGGTGCTTACACTAACACATTCTCTCATTTCTGTAAGAATCTTTCCATGCCATGTGAGAGAAATCTTTGTTTTATCTACATATTACTTCATATCTCTCAAGACCTCATCTTCTACTCTCTGGTTAATCTTAGTTTAGTTAACATGTTTATCAGCTCATCTCCTCGCTCATATGCATCACTTTAACAAGTTCTCAGGTCAATCGTTATTCACACCCAGAAGCTGATGTTAGTTCCATTATCAAACAATGTCAACTAAGGTATCATTTCGATACAAAGATTGCAAGATTTCACCTTGTAGTCGACTTTCATTTTATCTTTGACTCATGACTCACATTTCAGGTATATTAAGATATTTTTGTGTCATAAGAGATCTAAACCTATCCTTTCTTACTGAATTTCAATCATCCCAGCACTTTCTTTCTAAGTTCACATTGATGTAATTTTGGGGTAAGTGTCTTTCCACAATATACTGCATCAACTCTTAGTTCATCCATTTATGTTTCCTCAGCCTATCCTTTCTGTTAGAAGCATTATTCACGACTACTTTCACATAGTATGTTTTTTTTTTTTTTGGGGGGGGGGGGGGAAGTATTTAATTGACATGTTAATTCATAAGTGATTACTTTGTAAATCATCAGTAAGTGATGATTTTGTCATTCACAACGATCCTATGCGATCTTCCTTTCGTCTCTTTGTTATCTTTATAAAGTTTTCTTCAAAGAACCTATGTTCCATCACCTAACTTTGTAATATCATTAATAAGTGCATAATATCTTACACTCCAAGTTAGCTCCCACATGCAAAACCATGTTTCATCCATGGGATAAACATGTATTTTTTATATTCTTACTCTTTGACAAATCCTCTGCATAGCAGTGGAACTGCCTCTTCTACTCACCGTCTATGTCATCACACTGGAAGTCCACCTCTATGGCAGCCAAGATGAGTCATTTGACCTGCTACACCCCCTCCCCATCCGGCCCGTTGGCGCCATGAGGAGGCTTGGTGAACGGCTGCTGGAGTGTGATGCTCCGTGGGACAGTCCTCTGTCCTTTTGTGGCCTTACGCTCCTGCTGCTGTCTTCTCTAATTGTGCCAGATCGCTTTTCCTTTCCCTTGTTTCGTTTTTCTCCCCCCTCTTCTCCTATCTTCTTGTCGTTTCCTGCCGACCTTTTGCTTGTTTTTGGTTATTCCTTTGGACTTCTTCTATTTTGACGCTCGGGTGCTTGAGGAGGCATACTCTTGCACCCGTAGAACTGCAGTACCCAACGTCTCGAGCGAGGGGAACCCATTTATTGTCGATCCTCCTTTCGTCGCTGAACCGATCTCGACGGACTGACGGTTCTTGAGGTGTCGTTTGTGGGGCGTATACTCACGATGCACCCCTAGGGGGCCCCAGCATGATCGGCGATAGCTTCCTGTTGGGTGTCCTGCCTCTAATTGTGGCTCCATGGTGGGTATGGGGGCACATTCGTGGATGAATTTGTCTGTCTTCGTCTGTATGTCGATGAATGTTTCTGTTGTACCCTCTCAGGCACGTGGGGTGGGCGACCAAGCCCCCGAGTCGGTCTGTATTGGAAGACCGGGCTCTGTAGCCCCCGCTGTGTTGGGCCCGACCTTGCTCCTCTTTTGACCATCCTGACTTCTTCCCCCAGTTCCCCTCCCTCCCCTGTGGTTGGGTCGAGCCTCAAGCCCCCAATGGTGACCACTTCGTCCCCTGGTGCGGCTAAGTCTCTCGTTGTGACTACTGTGCCTTTTAACCCCTCTCTCTCTGGGAGTTCTCAATGCCGTCCGCGCCACAGCCACACTCGCTCGATTCCTTCCCGTACTGATGCGTATTAGGCCTTGTTTGGTCCCACTTCATGGGCCAAAAACTTTGATCTCCTCCCTCTTGATTCTGCGCCTCCTGATGATTTCTCTTTCCATCGGCATCTTGTTGATTCCGTGGATGTCTCTGTTACCTTCAACCCCACTTGTCTCGGTACACATGTCGTTGGTGCTCCATCTTAGGATGCAGCTTCTCGCTTGGCTACCTTATCCTGCCTTGGCGAGATCCCTGTTCGGGTCTCAAAGAACGCTCGGTTGAATGCCAGTGTTGGCACTATTCTCCTCCCACTCCGTGTTGCGACCGTGTTCGGAATCTGCAGGACTACCACGATGATATTCGGCATATCCTTGATGCCCAAAACCATTCTGTCCTCCAGGTTGACTCGTTTACTCGTCCCCCTCGTGGTCGTCGCCGTCAAACCCTTCGGTTGTGAAGATTACCTATGATGGTAGGACCCTTCCATCCTGTCATTCTTGCTGGTGCCAGGTGCTCTGTCCAGGAGTACGTTCCTTCTCCTAGGCTTTGTAACAAGTGCTGGAGTTTTGGCATGGCGCCCTCTGCTGCTCTGGGACTGTCTCTCTCTGTCCTTTTGTGTGGGAGCGAAGGTCACTCTAAGTCGGAGTGCACTTCTCCCCAGGCTCGCTGCCTCAACTGCGGTGAGGCCCACCCTACCTTCTCCCGTGCCTGTATCCATTACAAGCTAGAGGCAGCCGTACTCAACTTGAAACACCGGGAGCGTTTATCTTTTCCTGAGGTGAGGCGCCAGGTTCGCTGACTCCTGCCTTATGCTAACGTCTCTTATGCTCGTGTGTTGCGCTCTTCCTCTCCTCGTCCTTCCCACCTTCCTCAGACCCACAACCGTTTCCGGGTCTTGGACCCTGATACGCCCACTGCCCCTCTGTTCCCTTGAGTTCTGTCCCGAAGGGTCCCCCTCCTGGTCCTCTGTCTGGGGTTCCCCTTCTTTCTGCCCGGTCTGTCATGTCTCCTGTGTCTTCTTCCTCGCCTCCCTCCGATCCTCCTTCCCATCCTTCTCCTCCATCTAGTGACTCTACCCGCTGTCTGTCAGTGTGGGCTGATGTCCATTGTTCTCCTTCCGGCCGTCGTGTGTGCTCTCGTTCAGCTTCTCCTGTTGAAACCCTGGAATCCGTTGCCCAGTACGTTGTTGCTGGGACACCGGTCTCTTTAAGTCAGAAGCGTAAGCCTGGCTCCTCTCCTTCCTCCTCCCTGGAGGGTAAGAAGGCTTCGCTTTCTTCCTCGGCCCCTACTTCTGACTCTATCGCCCCTTCCCCTCCCATTTCGGTGGTTGCGCCCCCTGTTCCTGCTATGGAGGTTTCTTTGGCCCCCGCTTCTCTCTCGGTTGCTGCCCTTGCTGAGGTGCAATCCCCTCTTTCTACTTCCCCTCTTCCTGCTGCTGTCCTTGATACTCCTCTCGGTTGCCTCCTCCTCTTCTTGTTCCTCCTCCGGACCCGCCTGTCCACCTTTGGTCTGTTCTCCCACTTCCTTCCCTCTGTCTTTGCTCAGTTTACCCATGCCCCCTAACCCTGACTTTGCTGACCCTGAACCCGAACCTGATCTTCTTTAACGTGCTATGTTGCTCTTTCACCTTTGTTTTTTCCTTGTTCTCTGTTGTTGTCCATTCTCTTCTCGTCGATGTCTATTCTTCAATGGAACGTTCGGGGTTATTATGTCAACTTCCTTGAACTCCAACTTCTGATTTCACGATTTTCACCTCTTTGTGTCTGTCTCCAGGAGCCGATGCTTGGTGCTCGTCCTGGTCGCTTTCGTGGCTATTCCTTTCTCTTCCCCCCCCCCAGCTGTTGCTGTGGCTCCTAACTCTTCTGCTCTCTTGATTTGCTCTGATGTTCCCTTTGTCCCCTTACTTTTTCCTTCACCTCTCCATTGTTCTGCTGCTCGTATCTTTGTGGGGAAACGGTACACTGTTTGTTCCATTTATCTCCCCCCGAGTGTCTCGCTTTCTCTTCCTGATCTGAAACACCTACTGAACTCCTTGCCGGAGCCTGTGCTCCTGCTGGGTGAATTCAATTGTCGTCATTCCCTTTGGGGTGATGTTCTGACGAACACCCGGGGACGCCTTCTTGAGCCGTTTATCCTCTCTTCTTCCCTGTCTCTTCTGAATTCTGGTGAGCCCACGCATTTGGACTCTCGGACTCGCACAGTTTCCTGTCTTGATCTTTCTTTTTGCTCGTCTTCTCTTTACTTAGATTTCATTTGGGAGGTTCTTGATGACCTCCATGGCAGTGACCATTTCCCCATCCTTGTTACCTTATTCTCTTTTCGCCCTCCCCTCTCCTTCCCTAGGTGGCAGTTTGCGAAAGCGGACTAGAACCTCTTAACCCTCGGTGCTACTCTCTCTGACCTCTCCCTTCTGCCTCTCCTTCGCTCGCTCCTCCTTTTTCATGACACTGTCTTCGACGCTGCCCTCCGCTCTATTCCTCGCTCTTCCTCTCGGGGCCTACAGAAGTGCGTTCCCTGGTGGAACGCAGACTGTGCTCGGGCTGTCTGCTGTAAGCGTGCAGCCTGGAAGAGACACCGCCGTCGACAGACGGCCGATTCTTTCTTTTCTTTCGGAGGCGAGTGCGGTGGCCCGTAGGGCAATCCGTACGGCTAAACGTGAATGTTGGGCATCTTATGTCTCCACCATTACGTCCGAACTCCCCTGCCACAGATTTGGAAGCGTATCTCCAAGATAGCGGGTAAGTTCGTTCCCGATGTTTACCCGTCCTTCACCTCCAAGGTACTCTTGTGGTGGACCCGTTGCAGGTCACTACCGAACTGGGTTCCCACTTTTCTTCTGTTAGCTCTGGTCTTCATCTTCCCCAATCTTTCCTTCTTCGTAAACCTGTCTTTGAGTCTCGTCCTTTAGATTTCTGCACTCGTCTTCGATTTCCCTATAACGATGCCTTCTCTCTCTCTCTCTCTGAACTTCGTTCTGCCCTGGCCCTCTGCGGTTCTACGGCGGCGGGCTCCGATGGTATTCATTATGAAATGCTTAGCCATCTCCCTCTGTGCACGTCTCAGTATTTACTGAGTCTGTATACTCGGATCTGGGAGTCGTCGTCAGTCCCTGAGGACTGGCTCGATGCCGTTGTCCTCTCTGTTCGCAAACCAGGGTCTCTGGGAACATCCCCTAAGGACTTTCGCCCTATTGCCCTCACAAGTTGTGTCTGCAAACTCTTTGAACGTATGGTTAATATTCGTCTGATGTGGTTCCTGGAACACCATCACCTCCTCTCCCCTTCTCAATTTGGTTTCCGCAGGTGCCGCAGCACGACAGATGTCCTGGTGAACTTGGAGATATATGTTTTGCTGGGAACACCTCCGTTGTTGCCGTCCTTTTTGACATGGAAAAGGCTTACGACACCACTTGGCGATATCATATTCTATCCCAGCTTCATTCTTTTGGCCTTCGTGGGTCATCTCCCTCTTTCTCCGCAGCTTCCTCTCTCGTCGTTCCTTTCGGGTGCGGCTTGGTACCGCTCTTTCTGCCTCTTTTCAGCAATATGAAGGTGTGCCCCAGGGTTGTGTTCTGAACACTACTCTTTTTCTGGTTGCCCTCAATGGTCTTCTTTCTTCTCTTCCTTCAGGTGTCTTCTCTGCTCTCTATGTCAATGATCTTACCCTTTGCTGTCAGGGTGATGATTCGCCTCTCCTTCAACGCCGGCTTCAACTTGCGATTGATGCTGTGCCGTTGATGCCATGACTTTTACTCGGAAACAGGTCGTTCTTCGTCCCTCTTTGTCACTTTATGGACATCCCATTGAGTACAAAGATTCCGCGAAGCTTTTGGGGTTATTCCTTGACACTCGTTTGTCTTGGTCTCCCTATATCTCTTACCTCCGTGTTGAGTGCTCTGAGGCCCTTACCCTCCTTCGGGTATTGTCCCATACTTCTTGGGAAGCAGATAGGCGCACTCTCCTTACTTTACATTCCTCTGTCGTCCTGTCTAGGCTCGATTATGGGTGCCCTGCTTACTCATCTGCTTCTCCTCCTACTCTTTTCCGTCTTGATGCTTTTAACCGTACTGTGTTGCGCTCAGTTTTGGTGCCTTTCGTTCGACTCCCATTCTTAGCTTGTACACTGTCTTCCTGTCTCTCCAGGACCGCCGTGATCGCTACTGTCTTCGCTATCTTGCGCGGTCCTTACAACATCCTTCCTCTCGTCTCTGTCGTGCTTTAACTTTTACCACTCCTGCGGTTCCTGTTCCTCTTCACCACCTCCCTCTTTCTGTCTGGTTATCTCGCTTACAGGATTCTCCTTCCGTTCGTATTTCTAATGTTTCTCCTCGTGTTGTTCCTTCTTTGTCCCCGTGGAGAGTCCCCCTTCCATAGTTTTGTACATCCTTGACCCGCAACACTAAAGCTTTTATCCCTCCTACGGTTCTAAAACGCCTTTTCCTTGAGCACTTTTCTTCTCACTCCCGCTCCGTTTCTGTCTTCACCGATGGGTCTAAGTCTGCGGACGGTGTTGCCTACTCTGTTGTTTTTCCTGATCGCACTTATATGTGTCGCTTACCTCCAGAGACTAGCATCTTCACAGCGGAGCTTTATGCTATTCTCTATGCTCTTCGTCTCCTGCTTTCTCGTTGTCGTTCTTCCTTTGTAGTTGTTGTTGACTCTCGTAGTGCCCTCATGGCTCTCAGGTCCTTTAATCCAGTTCATCCAGTAGTTTTCGAGATGCAGCATTGACTGTTTCTTGTTCACAGTAAATTTCAGTCGGTTGAGTTTTGTTGGGTTCCCAGCCATGTTGGTGTGTCTTTAAATGGGCGTGCGGATGCTGCCGGCAAGGAAGCTGTCCGCTCTTGTCCCATCTCTCGTAAAGGTATTCCATATTCTGACTTTTACCCGGTTATCTATTCCTCCATCCTTACCCGTTGGCAGGCTTCCTGGTCGTCTGTTACTGGTAACAAACTATGTACTCTTAAATGTTGTGTTTCCTCGTGGCCGTCCTCCTACCACCATAACCGGCGATGGGAAACGGCTCTGGCGAGGTTGCGTATTGGCCATACTCGCTTAACCCATGGTCACTTGATGGAGCGCCGCCCTGTCCTTATTGTCCTAATTGCATTGTCCCTCTTACGGTCGTAGGTAGGCCCCTCTTATGTCCTTCTTGAATGTCCTGACTTCCAGGACGAGCGTGTGTTTTGCTTTCCGATCGCCCCTCGCGGTCACCTGTCCCTCAATAGAATTCTTGGTGACTTGGATACTTTTGATATCGTTCACCTTATGCGTTTTTGTTTCGTATTGGCATCCTTGGTGATATTTTGTGCCCTCTGATTATTCCGCACATTTGATGGTGCTACAAAGCCTTCCCGGGTTGGTGCCTTCTTTTGATAATTACTTACTTACTTACTTTGATAATTACTTACTTGACCTGCCACACGCTCCACAACCCCATACCACCCGGTGCCTGGTACGGCTCACTGGCAGGCAGGGTGCCTCCACAAACAAGCAGTTTGTCGCCTCTGTCAGTTATACAGCCTCTGTGGTGCAGTCACAAACTAGCAGAGACCACCATCCGCTTGTTATTGTTCACGTTGACCCCAGACGTGACGTCATCACTAGCAGGGGTATAAATAGAGCCCTGCAACCCATGGAACGGACGGGAGGCATCTCCCGTCACGCAGGGTGCAGTCGCACCTCCACAGATCTCCAGTATCAACTAATGATACTGGTAATAGCTCAAATGGGCCACCACTTACTTGCTATTCATGCCCGCGCCACCTTTTGGATGGCTTAATCCTCACCAATCAATCAATCCATGGAAACCAATCTCTCTCTGGTGCTCTTGGGGTCGCCATAGCTTCTTTCACGCGCCGTCTGCTACCAGCCTACGTCACGTGTCGGATGCTATGGTGGTCTGGGGGATGTCTTCAGCTCGCCAGTATACTATTGTATTGTATTATATTAACACTTTCATCTACTTGTTTTGTTTGTTATGTTATAACAGCCGAGAGTTTGCAGAAACCCTGTATTATTATTATAGAAAATTGATTATTTGTTCATTTGTTTCTTGTTTCATCCTGCCACTGACACACTGCAAGGATCAAAGCATCATTTTTTGTTATTCTTATGTGAGTGAGAGCTACACCACCCTGGCCAGTATTCCTGCAACACCTCACTATCACCTGTTGAATGTTTGGGCTCAAGATATGTCTAAATATTTCAAGTGTAACCAATATTAAATCATGACATATTTTTAATTATTAACACATTTAGATACATCTGCATTTGGGCATCTACCCCAGACTACATGAAAGGGGAGCACTGCATGTCAAAATCTGGCTACGTGATGCTAAGAATATCACCCCCCCCAAAAAAAAAAAAAAATTAAGATGCTTCGAATTCTATATAACACATCCATGACTATATATTAGGACACTGCGAACATGCTTAAAAAACTCTGTCACACTGAAAACTGAGTCACGAGAGGATGGGTTCCAGGGAGTACATGTTACCACCACACTTTAGAGTACACACAGACCAGCCACACAGTAGAGTACACACAGGCCAGCCACACTGTAGAGTACACACAGGCCAGCCACACTGTAGAGTACACACAGGCCAGCCACACGTAGAGTACACACAGGCCAGCCACACTGTAGAGTACACACAGGCCAGCCACACTGTAGAGTACACACAGGCCAGCCACACTGTAGAGTACACACAGACCAGCCACACTGTAGAGTACACACAGACCAGCCACACTGTAGAGTACACACAGACCAGCCACACTGTAGAGTACACACAGACCAGCCACACTGTAGAGTACACACAGGCCAGCCACACTGTAGAGTACACACAGACCAGCCACACTGTAGAGTACACACAGACCAGCCACACAGTAGAGTACACACAGGCCAGCCACACTGTAGAGTACACACAGACCAGCCACACTGTAGAGTACACACAGACCAGCCACACTGTAGAGTACACACAGACCAGCCACACTGTAGAGTACACACAGACCAGCCACACTGTAGAGTACACACACAGACCAGCCACACTGTAGAGTACACACAGACCAGCCACACTGTAGAGTACACACAGACCAGCCACACTGTAGAGTACACACAGACCAGCCACACTGTAGAGTACACACAGACCAGCCACACTGTAGAGTACACACAGACCAGCCACACTGTAGAGTACACACAGACCAGCCACACTGTAGAGTACACACAGACCAGCCACACTGTAGAGTACACACAGACCAGCCACACTGTAGAGTACACACAGACCAGCCACACTGTAGAGTACACACAGACCAGCCACACTGTAGAGTACACACAGGCCAGCCACACTGAAGAGTACACACACAGACCAGCCACACTGTAGAGTACACACAGACCAGCCACACTGTAGAGTACACACAGACCAGCCACACTGTAGAGTACACACAGGCCAGCCACACTGTAGAGTACACACAGACCAGCCACACTGTAGAGTACACACAGACCAGCCACACTGTAGAGTACACACAGACCAGCCACACTGTAGAGTACACACAGACCAGCCACACTGTAGAGTACACACAGACCAGCCACACTGTAGAGTACACACAGACCAGCCACACTGTAGAGTACACACAGACCAGCCACACTGTAGAGTACACACAGACCAGCCACACTGTAGAGTACACACAGGCCAGCCACACTGAAGAGTACACACACAGACCAGCCACACTGTAGAGTACACACAGACCAGCCACACTGTAGAGTACACACAGACCAGCCACACTGTAGAGTACACACAGGCCAGCCACACTGTAGAGTACACACAGACCAGCCACACTGTAGAGTACACACAGACCAGCCACACTGTAGAGTACACACAGACCAGCCACACTGTAGAGTACACACAGGCCAGCCACACTGTAGAGTACACACCGCCTTCACCCTCAGTGTCGACCAACTGAGTACCTTTACCCTCAGTGTCGACCAGCTGAGTACTTCGCCCTAAGTGTCGCCCAGTTGAGTACCTTCACTCTGACCCCCCCCTCTATCCTTACCCCCATTACGTCCTGCGTCACCCGGTAACGTCCTTTTCACTCTTCACCGGTATTTACACCTGTTTAGACTCTGCACTTTCCGACGAGCTGGTGAATGCTAGTTATCTGTGCTGGCACGATTGCAAATGGTCGTAAATCATGGTAATTCAGCAGTTAACCCGGAACGCCTCGTAACCCTTGCCACAGGCCTGGTCTGCCTGGCCAGATAACAGTGTTTACTTGCTAATGGCCAGTATCAACCCCAGGTGCTCATTTGACCTGCCCAGCCAGGCCACATTTTTCAGTTTTCATGGGAATTTTCAGGGCCAAAGAGCGGGGCGAGGGAGCGGCCGGCGATCACTAACAAGGGGCGGAGGAGGGGAAGGTCCATGACTCGTGTTGGGGGAAATATTCTGAGGTGACGGGGGTAGTTATGTGCCCAGCGCCGCCGCCATACTGTCATCATCCGTCACAAGGGGTGAGGCGACCACCGTGGGGGCCTTGCACAACACTGAGTGGGGGACTGTAGTGACTGTATGATGCTTGAGTAGGAGACCATAGTGACTGTATGATGCTTGAGTGGAGGACCATAGTGACTGTATGATGCTTGAGTGGAGGACCATAGTGACTATATGATGCCTGAGTGGGGGACCATAGTGACTGTATGATGCCTGAGTGGACGACCATAGTGACTGTACAAGGGTTGGACTGTATGATGCTGGAGTGGACGACCATAGTGACTGTACAAGGGTTGGACTGTATGATGCTGGAGTGGACGACCATAGTGACTGTACAAGGGTTGGACTGTATGATGCTGGAGTGGACGACCATAGTGACTGTACAAGGGTTGGACTGTATGATGCTGGAGTGGACGACCATAGTGACTGTACAAGGGTTGGACTGTATGATGCTGGAGTGGACGACCATAGTGACTGTACAAGGGTTGGACTGTATGATGCTGGAGTGGACGACCATAGTGACTGTACAAGGGTTGGACTGTATGATGCTGGAGTGGACGACCATAGTGACTGTACAAGGGTTGGACTGTATGATGCTGGAGTGGACGACCATAGTGACTGTACAAGGGTTGGACTGTATGATGCTGGAGTGGACGACCATAGTGACTGTACAAGGGTTGGACTGTATGATGCTGGAGTGGACGACCATAGTGACTGTACAAGGGTTGGACTGTATGATGCTGGAGTGGACGACCATAGTGACTGTACAAGGGTTGGACTGTATGATGCTGGAGTGGACGACCATAGTGACTGTACAAGGGTTGGACTGTAACATGCCTGAGTGGAGAGGACGCAAGTGTTATTGCAAGACACGTGACCAGGTATAAGCTTAATGTAAGCAGTTGATAGAGATGTGGCCACATGCAGCTCTTAGTGCATTATGTGTCATTGCAATTGAACGCAGTTGCAGCTTACACATGCTGAGCATACAACAGAACTTAACCAGGTACGTTAAGCGGTGTTGGTCATCAATTTGATGCGCGGAACATAAACTAACGATTGATGGCTGTTAGGAGGTATTAGTAATCAATGATTATTACTGTAATATGTGAAGGGAAATGTCTTTAGTACTATTTAGGAACCGGTTACGCTGTTTCAGTGTATTGTTCTAAGGAAAGGAGCTGGTGGGAGACGACTGTTAGTCGATGGAGACTTTCACAGGAGCGAAAGTCTCCTCTAGTCAACAAATCTACAAGGGCCGTGACGAGGATTCGAACCTACGTGTCTCGTGTAGTCTCCTCTAGAGATATCTTTCTTAATAATTTGGTCAATTTTCACATCTCAAGGACCTATGTTCACTATAGTTATTGTTTAAATGCCTTTCATATATAAATATTTTGTGTGTATTAGTGAATATGTCATTGTAGATAAATAATTTTTAGGTATACTTTCATATAAATTGTTACAGTTTTTGCTCAGTTAATAATGTTCTCAATGATAGATACAAATATGGAAACTGTAAAAATATTCATGACAATATTGTGAAATACTGTAAAACCAGCCACACTAGAGATTAAATACAAATTTATGGAAAAATGCTCTGGACAAGAGGGTCTCCAAACGAATCAGAGACTATGCTCTTATCATTAAACAGAAACACTGGTTAAATTTTCACATGACATGTTTTTCCTCGGAAGAAAACGCTTCACAGATGGATAAATTCTCCTAAGCCCCCACCGGGGCATCGAGAGAATACCTCATACTCATATTAACCAAAGAATGATCATCAATATACATCCTGCACCGTCACACACTAGACACACTGGGACGAGGTTCTGGGATAGGAAGAATGGTTACAAAATACCGTCCCATTATGAAGACTCTCTTATGGGTAAAAGAATATTTTAGTGGCAAATGGATAGTCAGTATGTCTTCACAGTGCTTGAGAAGGAAGTGTGTTTTTGCCAGAGAGCCTTCACACACAGCCAAAATGGAGAGAAAGGAATACATACCAGCAGAGAGAGAGAGAGGCAGAAGTGCTTCTGCAAGTTTACGAGTTTACTGGTTTACTTTACAACTCATGCTACACCCTATAATGGTAAACCCCAAAGAGTTAATGGGGGTGTGTGTGTATATATATATATATATATATATATATCTATATATATATATATATATATATATATATAGTATATATATATATATATATATATATATATATATATATATAGATCTATATATATTATCTAGTATCTATATATATATATTATTCTCTATCTATATCTATCCTATATATATATAGATATCTATATATCTATATATATCTATCTATATATCTATATATATGCAATTGACGATCACAAAACACTGATCATTTTATGCGGAAATCCACAGAGAAAATCCACTTTCATTTTTCTCTGTGGATTTTCCGCATATATATATATATATATATATATATATATAGATATATATATATATATATATATATATATATATATATATATATATATGTTGTTCCTAGTAGCCAGAACGTCGAACTCGGCCTACTATGCAAGGCCCAATTTGCCTAATACGCCATGTTTTCCTGAATTTATATATTTTCAATTTTTTTTCTTATGAAATGATAAAGCTGCATATTTCATTATGTATAAATTAATTTGTTTAAATTTGAGTTAAAACTAACGTAGATGTATGACTGAATCTAACCAACCATACCTAACCTAACCTAACCTATCTAAACCTAACCTAAACTAACACAACTACGTCAGCAACTTATGTTCTTAATATAATAAAATAATAAGAATTCAAATATATATATATATATATATATATATATATATATATATAAATATATATATATATATATATAGATATATATATATATATATATATATATATATATATATATATATATATAGGGGATCTAAACATTCCCTCTAATGCGTTATGCGTGGTTTCCTCCGAGGCTATGGGTCCCCCTTCTTCCAGCCAGAGGTGGTACTCCCTTCCCTTTATTTAAATATATATATATATATATATATATATATAATATATATATATATATATGATATATGTATATATATATATATATATATATCTATATATATATATATATATATATATATATATATATATATATATATATATATATATTAAGATGAATAGGAAAACCAGGATATACTGAACATCTTGTTTCAGATTCTTTACTTTAAATGCATAACGGGTTGACGTGTAAAAAAACTAAATTTGTTAATCATTTTTTAGGTTTTGAGCGGTTATGTAATACATTGAAAACTTGTACCCTAAGGGCTGGTACAAATTATAGTTGGACCAGTATCATCAGTACTGTTTCTTCCTTAGCACATGAAGTATTTAATGACTTTGGTAAATATAAATCTACACTCCCTCCATTTGAAAAGGAAATTAGATTGTATTAATGGCTTAAAGAAGGATAGGAGCATTTGTATTACTAGACCAGATAAAGGTAGGGGTATAGGGTTTTGGACAGTTAGATTATGTGAATAAGGTTGAAAGGTTGTTAGAAGACCCCTCTAAATTTAAGTTTGTTGATATAGACCCCTTTTCGTATATTTTGAAATGTGAGGATAAACTAAATAGAGTTTTAAGAGGTCTGAAACACTGTCGTTTTGATTATACAAAGTTGCTTGCAACTGGCTCTAAGCCAGGCATCTTATATGGGTTACCTAAAATTCATAAAACAGGTATACCGATTCGTCCTATTTTATCAGCGATTGGCACTTTTAATTACAAACTAGCAAAGTTTCTGGTTCCATTATTAGAACCATTAACGCATAATGAATTTACTGTGAGAAATTTTCAGGATTTTGTAAAGGAACTTTCCTCTTTAAATTTTGAGTTCCCAACTATAATTGCTAGCTTCGATGTTGAATCACTCTTTACTAATATTCCTTTGTTGGAAACCATTCATATTTGTGTAAATCAGCTATTTGCTGACACTATTTAGTGTCTGGATTTTGTAGTAAAATATTCAGACGGTTGTTAGAATTAGCGGTTAAGACTCTGTCTTTATGTTTAATAATAAATATTATAAACAAATCGATGGAGTAGCAATGGGGTCTCCCTTAGGTCCTGCACTTGCTAATGCTTTTTGAGTTTTCATCAAACAAATTGGCTTGATAAATGTCCTTTGGCCTTTAAACCAGTCTTGTACAGGAGATATGTAGATGACACTTTTTTGTTATTCAAGGACCAATGTCATATTGAGAAATTTAGAGAGTATCTTAATGAACAACATAGTAATATACGTTTTACTGCAGAGTGTGAAGTGGATAATTCATTATCGTTTCTTGATGTCAAAGTGAATAACCAAAATGGGTTCAACACTAATGTTTTTAGGAAACCAACTTTTACTGGGTTAGGTTTAAATTTTAATTCTTTTGTTCCTGATATTTTAAGAAAAATGCAATTAATACTCTACTGAATAGGGCCTTTGTTTTATGTTCAATTTGGAATAACTTTGATCAAGAAATTAATTTTCTTATGAAATTTTTTTCAAATAATGGTTATCCTTACATATGATTTATACCTTTATAAGGAATTTCTGTGCCAGAGATCTAAACCAGTCAGTCCTTCATTCCCTTTTGTTTTTTAAATTTACTAATACATTTTATCATTCACAGGCTTCAGCTTTGGAGGGGCTAACACCAGTGTTACAACACCAGTCTCGACAGGTAATTAAACAACTTGTCCTCTTACAAAGAACGTCGCTTTCGCTCATTTGCGTTGCATGAGGCCAAAAATTGTCATACTAGAAAATGGAAACAGCTCGCAAAAGTGACGTACTGTCTCGTTTTCTGTTTTGGTTTCTCTGGTAGGTTAGGAGAGGACCCATTAAATTGACCATTTTCTTGATGTTGGGAAACCTTAGGAGGACAGGTTGAATTAAACTTGTCTCTTGTAACATGCAGTATATTGTTTGGCTTTGTTACTGGTTTGGCGTTTCTGGTGTTCTTACCCTTCAGATAATATTAATGTAATTTTTCATTGTCCCAAGCTGTTTTTTATATTCTATTATAATTAGATATTCCATTTAGGAATACATAAGTTTTGGCCTGGGTTCGTATCCTGGCCAGGGAGGATTAACCGGGTGCCAGTCCTTAACTGTAGCCTCTGTTCACCCAGCAGTGAATGGGTACCTGGTTGTTAAGCGATTTTGTGGGTCGTATTCTGGGGAAAAAGATTAGGATTCAGGACCATCCCAAAACGTTATGTTTGCTAGTGGCTCTACAAGAATGTGAGAACTCTTGTCAGGGTGGTTTCCATCATTATAAGAACTGGTGGTGGAGCAGCCAGTTGACCCAATCTACCTCACTCCCTCCCTCCCCAGAATTAAAGGGGGGGGGGGGGAAGGTGGAGTGAGTAGCTTGCACTAGTTTCATGAATTTTCTCTTGTTTGTTTACATAGTTGGGCCAGTTCTTTTGGCTGTTTTTGAGACTGTGGTCTGGTTCTCTATCCAAGCAGTGGTTTGTTTTGGTTCCCTGACGTTCTGGGTGCCTTTCCTTGGTGGTGGCTGACATGAACAAATTTACATCAAAATTTGTCATAGTGCCAATGCTCCCTGTGCCTCTCTGAGAGCGCCAGGTGGTCCCCCAATAGGTCAGTAAGAAATCCACAACCGATGGCACCTTGTAGTCTGGCATTATATCAGTATACTAGTAGCTAAAGGAAGCCACTGGGGCTCGCTTATAAATGGTGTCATTACATTCAGGGCTCGCTTACAAATTGGTGTCATTACATTCAGTGTGGTTTTTGCTTTTGTAGTAGCTTAAATCATTTTTGTTGCT
>WNGS01162671.1:0-18432 GCA_020271785.1 Procambarus virginalis
TATGTGGGCCTGCGAGCCATTCCAGCAACGGCCTGTTGGACCAAGCTCTCAATCAAGCCTGTCCTCGGGCCGGGCTGGGAGTAGAAGTACTCCCAGAACCCCATCAAGCAGGTATCAACCATAACACGACCTGCCAACATTGACTACCCACATGTTACTGACTTAAAATTATGCCCAGAACACTTCCCCATCGTACAAACAAGAGTTATCTGTGGACACCATCCAGATGAGCAAGTCGAAATTACTTTTGCCCACAGAACATTTTTGTCGGATATTTCTTCGTAAATATTCATGAACCTCTTATAACATTTAGGTTAATTTACGAAGCAAGGTAAACAGGCTGCAGCCCTGACAATATATTACTGAGTAAACACACCATAACAAACTAATGCGGTGTCATTGAAGAGGGCCACCAGCGCCCTCTACCACATTGTGCACGTGTTCAAAAAAACAACAAAAGTTCCCGCACGAAGTGCCAGACCAGCGGGTTTTAATGGCTATGTGGGCATGCGGGACGCTCCAAGCAACAGCCCGTTGAACCAAATTATCATGAATTAAGCCTAGCCCCAGGCCAGGCTTAGGGAGTGAACTGCCAGAACCTAGTATATCGCAACCCAGGTCGTCCTCACACCAGCGCCCTCCACTACATCCCGGGGTCCACCACCAACCTGGGATCCTATTCCACAGCCAGGGATCCTTCCACCACAATCACGCCCCCCCCCCTAACCCACAACAGGGTCCCTCGGTAATTAAGACTCTTCCTGCGGGTCTGTTTGTCCCGGGAGCGACCTGTGAGTGCCACCTACAGTACTAGTATGTAATCAATATATATCTAGTCTTTCAGTGTGAACTGGAATTAAGACTGGAGGACAAGCGTGACGTAAGCTGACCATATCTCAGGTAAGTACTGATTAAGACCGATAAACCCGGAAGACTATTTAGTACCGCCTTATCTCAGGGGAGTCTCACGTAAATAAATGAATAAATCCCCGCACACTGATAAATGTCACTTAGACGTCATTACATTATCAATGATGTACAATTCATCTCGTGCCAAGATAAAAGGCAGAGGATGATTAATGAAAAGATAAAATGGGAGGCTAACTAGAGCACGAGGCGAGACGGTGGCACCACCAGAGCACGAAGCGAGACTGTGGCACCACCAGAGCACGAGGCGAGACTGGCACCACCAGAGCACGAGGCGAGACTGTGGCACCACCAGAGCACGAGGCGAGACTGTGGCACCACCAGAGCACGAGGCGAGACTGTGGCACCACCAGAGCACGAGGCGAGACTGTGGCACCACCAGAGCACGAGGCGAGACTGTGGCACCACCAGAGCACGAAGCGAGACTGTGGGCACCACCAGAGCACGAGGCGAGACTGTGGCACCACCAGAGCACGAGGCGAGACTGTGGCACCACCAGAGCACGAAGCGAGACTGGCACCACCAGAGCACGAAGCGAGACTGTGGGCACCACCAGAGCACGAAGCGAGACGGTGGCACCACCAGAGCACGAGGCCATACTGTGGCACCACCAGAGCACGAGGCCATACTGTGGCACGTTGCTAAAGCCAATAACTAACTAGCAGGAATCACAATAGTGTGATGCATCATCTGTGATTTCTGTGTAATGAAGGGCGAAGAGGGAGAACGGCCTGTTAACATAGCTCGAGTGCATGGGGGAGTTGTGTGTTTGTGTCTCGGAGAGGCTGCAAGATCCAGTAAGTTCTGTAGAACTTCGGGTTCAACTCTTTTGCCCATGTCGTAGCTCAGTCGATAAAGGCAGCGTCTGGGATGCTCCCGGACGTAGGTTCGAATCCTCGTCACGGCCCTTGTGCATTTGTATATTTAACTAGCAGGGACGTGCATTGTGCGCCTCCCTTCAACAATGACAGTCACAGTTCACTGCATCAGAATCACCAGTTTCATCAAATTTTTTTTTGCAGGGATATTCCTGCGCAGACCCTAAGCCTCTGGCTGGTTTATTTTACTTGGGCGGAGTATGATTTCAACAGTTGAAAGGAGGGACCAAAGAGCCAGAGCCCAACCCCGGCAAGCACAACTAGGTGAGTACACCAGATTAAAACGAATGTCTGACGGCCAATACTATATTTATTAGATTTAGTTATTAACTTTTTGTGCAATCAATGGCATTAATAGTAACATTCTTAAGTTTAATACCGTTATTATCATTATTGAAATGATACTCCTTACTAACATATGAACTTTAATAATAGATATTGTATTCCGCAGCTATTGCAGCTTGTATTACTCGCAGCGTGGACAATTTGGCGTGCCAACTAAGGTGATGTGAGACAAGGTCAGAGAAAACCTGTCGGGCCAAACACAAGCGGCCGATGTCAACTGAGAACGCCAGTAACACCATGTCCTTCACCCCCCTATTTTCAGCTAATATTATTATTACTTGTAATTCCATTAAACACCTAATATTATATTTATATGAACTTATAGTAGCAGTTATTTTAACTTTGTGATCGGCAGGGGGAAATACCCCTGGGATTTTTTACAGAAAAATGAAAGATCGTCGCCTCAGCAACATCAAGGGAATGAAATTAAATTAACCACAACTTTTAAGTGTACATCTTCTTTCGGTAAAGTAAATGGAAAAACAACATTATACTGAATTCTAATGAAAACAATGCAAGGTTATCACAAAGTGATCAGGAAAGAATACGGTACAAGTCAATTGGGACCGACTGACACAAAATGAGAAAAAAGAAAGACAGCGGAGTCGTCGCCGGCATTCACGCCACCTGCGCACACCCGTTCCCGGTGTGCTACGTGCTCCCCGTCACCTTGGCGCGCGCGCACTCCTGTAGGCAACACATCCCCTGGGGCCAGGCCACACACCATCACCACCTCTGCATGCTGTAACACCTCGTCCCCGCCACACCAGTCATGCGGCGGTGTGGCCACATGACCCATGACCTCGCCAACACAAACGCTACGACGCTCTCACTCTAAGCGCCAGGATCCCCACTTCCCCTCGTCCATGTGAATGAGCTCCTGGTTTACCGGAGTCACTCAGCAAGTCTCATGTTTTTCACATAAAGCCACTAAACAATTGTATAAATAAATGTAAAAGTTAATTGAGCTCTTGTATTGTAATAATACAATAAAGGTTGGTTGGGTAGTGGAGAACTTGATGACCTTCCAGCCAGCTGACAGCCGAACACCAGACTTGACATCAGTGAGATATGATGGAATTTTCAAGCTAATTAATCAAATGGCACTAAACAACAAAACAGTTTACGCATACGAAGCTAATCGGCCAATTGTGCCACATTAAACACACCTCTATAAAGTAAAATTCTTAAATTCAACTGTTTAATAATACAAAAGTAAGCCACATCTCTTGCAACAACCGAGTCACTCATGAATGGGTACAACGTGTTGAGAGAAGGGCGCCTCGTGCACAAGTGGTGACAGACAAGACGGCCACAGCAGTAATCTGAGTGTTTCTTCAGATGTCAAGATACCTGTCCCAAAGTGGTGCCGTCTCATCTACTTGCTCCAGTATAGTGCTGCCAGATTGGGCTACGAGTAGCGAATTGGGCTACTTTTTGAACGCTCTGCGCTCCTAAATTTTGAATCTACTATGTACTTGCGACTTATTGGGCTACTAATGTTAAGATAGTCAATGACTTATTATTTATGCATTTACAATGTAATGTGTGTGATTCACAATGCCGTCCAGGCTGACCAGACCACGAAAGGAGGCCTGGTCAGAGACCGGGCCCTGGGATGTTGATTCTTGTAACCTTAGAATGAAAAAGTAACCGCAAGGTGAGGTAATCTTCCCCAGGGGGCGGCAGTTTTTCCAACCTTTTTTATCATTAATGCTTCATCCCGGATATTGTCTATGCAAGCAATCTATCCTCACGAGATGATAATACTTAACTATTTGGTGCTAAGTACCAATATGTAGTCATGAACCACCACTTATAGATGAGCAGACATATTGCGTGTGAAAAACATTTGTATATCTGTTCGATACTATAAAGCTAAATACACTAGGATTTTACCTCAGTTTATGGGACTAGTTTCAGTACAATCTCAGACTGAATTTAATTCCGATACCTCAGAAGCCTTGTATCAACACCTCAAAGATTATTTTGACTATATTGGAGTGTATTTGAAGCAGCGTCTTGCACGGACGGTACATAAACTGTGTGAACCTCACCTCTCACTTTACACTGATGAAGGATATCCCTTGTTTGTTTCTTATCAAATGCACATCATTCCTTGCATTTGGTCTGTTCGCATGCATCTGACGAATTTAGAAAACTTCACTCTTGGAATACTCGAAGAATCGTGCATCCTGATCATGCAAAGTTTTATGTTAATTTTGACTTCAATTCTATTTATCTGACCTTGGAGAAAGTGGACTTTGGTTACGAATTTTCTACACTGCAAGTCCCTAACAGACAAAACGATGCCATAAACCAGAAATAAGCTTCAAAATGTGCAAGAAAGGTGCCGTAAAGTTTTAGTGAAAGTTGCAGAGAGCTTCTTCATCGTATTCCTAGTAATGCTGACTTTTAAAAAGGTGAAAAATCTGTTGACCAGACCACACATTAAAAAGTGGAGGGACGACGACGTTTCTGTCCGTCCTGGACCATTCTCAAGTCGATCGATCATCTACTTGAGAATGATCCAGGACGGACCGAAACGTCGTCGTCCCTTCACTTTCTAGTGTGGTCTGTCCAACATACTTCACGGACAGTCACGTTATTGGACTCATCGCCTGCAGGTGAAAAATCTGTCACCTAGCATATGCCTTAGCCAGACACGGCCACCATTTTAGTTTTAGCTGATCAGTTAAAGCTTAGTGAAATTTTAAGTCAGTGGCGCCTATTGTTAACCATTGACTGGTCCAACATTTGTGAAGGTCAAATTCCAACATCCGGATCGTCATTTTGGACCAAGACAATAACTGTCAAGAAAGCCGCTGGCGATCTCATACTGACTGACCTCTGTGAATCTGCATTGAAAATATACAGCTTACCAATCAGTAATGCCCTGGTTGAACGGTTATTTTCAAGAGTAACATTTGTGAAAACTAAACTGAGAAATCGAATGGGACTTGAGCTTTCGACATCAATCTTGAGAATCAAAACATCTTGAAGAAAACGGAACTTGTTGCTCATCACTTGAAGCGCCCATGTCAATGCTTAAATACGAGTCTGCAACATACAAGAACGAGGTTGTTGATGCAGACGAAGATGATCTTCAACTGTGAAGACGTGGATGTTCTTACATTATGCTTCATATAGCAAATATTAGTAGGTTATTTTATTACCACATTTTTATTATATATATGCAGAGGTAGTAATAAATAAACCATTAAAATCGTGTATGTACTTATGTATTAAAATATATTACTTTGAAAACCGTATCAGTCACTAAAAAAAAAAAATTAGGCTACTCTCATTACAAATTCGCTACTTTTAGACCGTCAGCTCGCTACTTTCAGCAATTCGGATCAGGCAACCCTGCAGTAGTAGGAAGACATTATACCAGTGAAGGCGCGTTTGTGCATGAAAATACACGCTAACGAAGAGCAATACATAAATTATACCACACAAAGGTACGGTTAATTTACTGAAAATTCACACTCGAGCACAAGCAAACAAAATGTGTGCACTCATGTAAATGAGGAAAATACAAAAAAAAGGGCCAGGCAAACAAATGAATATACGGAGAATGAATTTGTGCGGAGCCACAAAGCACGACATGACCACAAAAGGTAGCCGGGTCATACAGGAACAGTGTCATTGTTAAACCTCCTTCCCGCCTCAATGGTTGGGGGTTCATGTCCTTCACTGGGAGCGGGAACCACACGCGGTGTGGCGTCATACTTGAATAACGGTAAATATAAACTCCGGCAACTAACTTGGTCCATAAATATAAATGACTGACCTAAGATCATTTATATATTGGTTATTTTCAGACTAGTCGAGGCCGAAAACACACAAGCAAATATTTGACTTGTTGCCCTTACGGTGGAGGGGGGATTATCAGGGAAAAGCGCCAAGCCATTACGACTATTTAGCTTACGGCGGAGGAGAGCAGTATTGTTTTTAACAATGGAGCCCGTCGAGCCGAGCGGACAGCACACTGGACTTGTGATCCTGTGGTCCTGGGTTCGATCCCAGGCGCCGGCGAGAAACAATGGGCAGAGTTTCTTTCACCCTATGCCCCTGTTACCTAGCAGTAAAATAGGTACCTGGGTGTTAGTCAGCTGTCACGGGCTGCTTCCTGGGGGGGGGGGGGGTGGAGGCCTGGTCGAGAACCGGGCCGCGGGGACACTAAAGCCCCGAAATCATCTCAAGATAACCTCAAGATATGGACGTGGTGTAGTGAGGGAACCACTTGCACGGGGTAACGGTGGGCAGAGCGCCGCAGGGCACTACGCCCACACCAGGACACCTTCCATTCTTGCACAGGTGCTCAATGTTGCCAGATGGGGCTAAAAATAGCGAATTGGGCGGCTTTTAAAAGCTTGTGCTCCTAAATTTTTAATCTCGCTACTTGCGACTTTTTGGGCTAATTTAAAAATCAGTTGGGATATTAATGTTAAGATAGTCAATGATGACATTTATAATGTAATGTATTTAAATCACAGTTGCATCCACCTGCCTTTTATTATATTAACATCTTTATTGACAAAATTATTTACAATTTTGCCTAATCTGAGGATTACAATTAAGTCATATTAAAGTAAGGATAATGCTGGTATTCACTGTCACACAGAACAGAGGGTCATATACAAGACAACAAACAGGTACTGCCTGGTTGACCAGACCACCTAAGGAGGCCTGGCCCTTGGGCCGTTAATCCTCGGAACCTTGGGCAGAAAAAGTAACCGCAGGGTAAGGTAAACCTCCCCAGGGGGCGATAGACTTCCCAACCTTAATTGTCATTAATACTTAATCCCGGGTAATGTCTACACAAACAATCCATCTTGATGATATGATACTACTTAATTGATTGATTGATGAAGATTAAGCCACTCAAAAAGTGGCACGGGCATGAATAGCCCGTAAGTGGTGGCCCTTTTGAGTCATTACCAGTATCATTAAATGATACTGGAGATCTGTGGAGGTGCGACTGCACCCTGCGTGACGGGAGATGTCTCCCCCGTGTTAACTGTTTGGTGGAAAGTACCAATATGTAGTCATGTACCACAAGTACACCTTTTACGGGATATTCATGCCCGTGCCACCTCTTGGGTCGCCTAATCTTTATCAACCACCAGTAAACCACTTATAGACGAGTACAAATATTGCGCGTGAAAAATATTTGTCTGTGTTCGATATTATAAAGCTAAAAACAGTAGGATTTTACCTTAGTTTATGGGACTGGTTTTAGTCAAAATCACTACCTCAGAAGCCTTGTATCAACACCTAATGATTATTTTGACTATATTGGAGTTGATTTGAAGCAGCGTCTTGCACGAGTGGGACATCAAATCTGTGTGAATCTCATCTCTCACTTTACACAGTGGCGAAGGAGGATCCCTTGTTTGTTTCTACTCAAATGCACATCATTCCTTGCATTTTGTCAGTTCTCGTCTATCTGACGAATTATCTTTGTCAGGAACACGATAATGGGCAAGGAACAATAGTGTAGAGCAGTTGTTAGATCAGTGGGATTACCTTAGAAAACCCTATCTAAGTTAGATTACCTTAGATAACCCTATCTAAGTTAGATTACCTTAGATATCCTTATCTAAGTTAGATTACCTTAGATAACCCTATCTAAGTTAGATTACCTTAGATAACCCTATCTAAGTTAGATTACCTTAGATAACCCTATCTAAGGTACATGCCTCTTCACTTCCACTGCCTTTGTTTTTACACACTCACACACACTTAAAATGTCACCGTAAACACCGAGAATATTCCTATAATATACAAGGCTCGGTCAGACGAAGGAGAGCGAGGAAGGCACCATTAGTTCCTTCTCACCATATCAAGATACTAACAATATTACGAAATATTTTAACAGCATATATATGCACCCGCATCTAGCGCCTTTGACTAAAAAGCTTTACTACATTTAGTTTTTTAAGTTTTTAACGTATTTATATGATACAAATTTGGCGCTATATGAGTTGAGTAAGGTCAATAAACAGCTTAGGCTGCATCTGCCTCAGATACAATCTTATTGTAGCTTATTTTTGTGTGCGTACACCCCCTGATGGTGCATGTGTACCCGGTAACTAGGGGGGTAGAAATAGCCTTAGCTACTCTATCCCTTTGAAATGTATTTCTTTCTTTTCTCAATAAACATACTTGAACCCGATAACTTCTGCGCCAGGCAGATCATAACGTGTTTTGTTGTTCCTTGTAGTTGACTGGTAATGACTGAGATAAGACAATGGTCTGTGCGCTTCCACTCTTCCTAGACTTTATGCATGTCCATAGATCATTTACACTGTTAGGGATCTAAGTAATTATCATAAATAGGCAACAAGCATGCTAGGGATCTAGTTAATTAGTATTTGTCTTCCTCGTAGAAAATGATTCTAGAGTGATGCATCAAATGAACAAATCCACAAGGGCCGTGACGAGGATTCGAACCTGCGTCCGGGAGCATCCCAGACACGGCCCTTGTGGATTTGTTCATTTGTTGATTCTAGACGATTCTAACGACTAAGTTTACATTATATGATGATGTTTTTATTGGGGCTTGAATGGCTGGTTAATTACATTATTTGTACAATTGAGATGTGCATCTTCACGGGAGAGATTCTTTGTCACTCTTGGTCTAAGAGAAGAGGTTGAGTAGAAAGATATACTGCTGCATGGGTTAATTGTTGATCAACAGAGGCGTGACTATAGTACATAGGCATATGTTAGATTAGAGGATATGTTATGGGTCACGGAGGATGTGTAGAACATGTTCTACACAGCCTCCATGACCCGTGGGGTTCAGTTTCTGAACCGATTATGTGCCTCTAACACTTTCCACCACTGCTCACGGGATGGGTATGGGGTGCATAAGAAAGAAATTACATTGAATTGGTAGGGGAGCATATAAACCACATGAACACAACACACGAAGAAGTAGGGAAACCTTTGCGTGGTTCTACACCTCGATCACCATCCCTGGGGAGTCAGCATTTTGATTTACCTCAGTCCATCACTTCGGCCAAAGAATTATTCACGCCTACATGTGATTCCCGGTAAATTTGTCTTAGTGGATAAGTGGACAGCCTTGCCTATACTGGTGTGGGAGTGTGGTCAGCCTTGCGGTGGTTCCGGGTATCAACGTACTCACGGCCCGGTCTCAGACTAGGCATCCGGGTTAGTGGTCTGGTCAAACAGGCTGTTAGACGCAACTGCTCGCAGCCTGACGTAGGAATCAAAGCCCGATTGCTCAGATATTCTTTTATTTTCAACACCGTGAGAGGTCAGCTATGCGTTTATGTTTAGAGGGAGTGTGATAACCAGTCTTGGGCCCTTATTGTTGATTGAATTGCCTTTTAACATGCCTACCTTGCATCTCCACTGTTCAAAGTCAATTTGTCAATCAATCAATCAATGTCAATTTTCTTGCAGTTGTGATAGGTACTTTATTGTGTTCTTTGAAATGTTTCCCAAAACCTTTCTATTTGTTTTCCGTTTTAAAGTGTGATTTGACTGTTTTATGTAGTTTCAGTTTTGATATTTTTCCCCCCCATAGTACAGGAGCTGGAACATGTTATCGCTTCATTAAACATGTTATTTTCTGTGGCCGCTTGAAAGATCTGATCTACATAAGTTCCGAGGTTTGCTGTAGCCTCTATTTTTGTCTATTCTCAAGAAAATCCTAGTGTCATCGGCAAAGGGAGATACGGTACTATAGTTTGTGTCCTTGTCAATATCAGCTATGCGGATGAGAAAAAGTACAGTAGCCACCAGCACTATACCCTGGGGGACACAAATATTCACTGGTGTGGGGGACGACAAGGTCTGACAGTTCACAAGAAAAGCCGGAGCCGCGGGTGTTGGTAAACCTGACCAGAAGTGTGGAGGTGGGCGTGACCCTGGTACAGTGCTCCGCCCACCATGTTGACCTCTAGGGCTAGTTCCCTCCCACAAAGACAGGATACACCAATCATATTCAAAAATTTTTCTGGAGTGAACGAACTCTCATAAACCGAAGTGACCCACTTCTTGTTTCGGATTACCTGAATTTGGTCACGCACGCGTCCACACACACACACGACCACTATCAACCCTACTACAACCTTTACAACTGCCAATAGCGCCACTATCACCGCCAGTGCGGTCATCACTGCCACCATCGCTAGTACTGCACGCATACCCACACACTGTGGATATGCGTATACACAGTTTCAAGTGTAGATATGATAGAGCCCAATAGGCTCAGGAATCTGTACACCGGCTGATTGACGGTTGAGAGGCGGGACCAAAGAGCCAAAGCTCAACCCCCGCAAACACAACTAGGTGAGTACTGTACATAGACAAGTACACGTGTTGACAGTACTGGTGGTGAAGGTGGCAGTGTTGGTAGTTGTGAAGCTTGTATCAGGGCTGGCAGTGGTCGTGGTAATCGGGCGAAGTTGGTAGTGGCAGCAGTACTGGGGAAGATAGTGGTTGTGGAGTTGGTAGTACTAGGGGTGTTGGTGGTAG
The DNA here is from genome assembly GCA_020271785.1 of Procambarus virginalis. NCBI lineage: Eukaryota > Metazoa > Arthropoda > Malacostraca > Decapoda > Cambaridae > Procambarus > Procambarus virginalis. The sequence continues at coordinate 10,671 of WNGS01162671.1, forward strand.
TTGTAATGGTTGTAGAGGGACTTGCAGTGGAGATGGTTGTGATCGGGCGATGTCACAGCGTATATAGGGTGAGGTGGGGAGAGGAGGGGACGTGGTGGGGGAGGGGAGAGCTACAGGTAGTATTGACCCCTGCCAACCCACCTGACCTACATAAGCCAGGGGCCAGTTTTTACACCGGTGCGAGGGCGAGTGGGCGACACACCATGCTGGGCCGTCCGCACGCCCACAAAATGCTTCCCCCGCACAACACAATCCCCAACCAATAACACCGTGACCAGCCACCCTGACCTGTTGACTCACCAACACATCCCCGGGAATGATCAGCTGATTAAACAACATCTGGGGAAATTATCTAAAAATCAATGTATACAATTCGAAGGGAATAAAACTGAACCAGTGGGTGACCAGCTTCTACCATATTAAATATTCCACTCACCGGGAAGGACACATCACCCCAAGAAATAGAAAGAGCATTAAGTGCCTTGTGTTGCAGCAATCTACGGGACGTCCCAGCAAGTGCTCAGGGAGGAACAACACAATCACAACTTTGTGAAGGAACACTTGCCCTTATTTGTTACGGGAACTTGGCGTTTAAATAAACTAGCAAGCACAACCTCCCACTGATGTGGGAGGAATCACTCAGCTGACCTCTCTAACTTCGCGAGGGCCAGCAATAACATTCCAGTCGCAGGCGAAGAGTCACAATAACGTGTTGAGTATGTTGACCAGACCACACACTAGGAGGTGAAGGGACGACGACGTTTCGGTTCGTCCTGGACCATTCTCAAGTCGATTGATGGTGATGATCGATTTGAGAATGGTCCAAGACTGACCGAAACGTCGTCGTCCCTTCACCTTCTAGTGTGTGGTCTGGTCAACATTCCAATGAAAAACACAAAGCGCAGATGATTAAATCACCTGACGGAAACCACCAAACAGCAACAAGCGCCCTGCGGCGACCAAGTTAATTGAGGCAGGATGTGCCGGACCAACCGGGCTGTAGTGGATACACGGGCCTGCGGGCCGCTTCAACCAACCCCCTTCTAGAATCTAGATCAAGTCATCAGCCAAGCGGGGTCCCAGGCCACTCCCAGAACCTACTCGGGTATATATTTAGTCTGTAGTTCAAGTGTCACTCATAGAAAAAAACCCTGCTAGGATCTTCTACTTTCAAGTTGCCTACCGAGCTACTAAACAGAATCGTGATCTTTCAGGGATGTACTAATTCGTGTCATCCCGTAAATGAGCCCCATCTTGCAAGAGACCAACCCAACTGGGGACCCTCAATATGCGCGGGTTTATCGAGCACGAATTTGGTTTAGAGACCAGAGGGGGCAAGATTCACAAAGCAGTTACGCAAGGACTTACGAACCTGTCCATCTTTTCTCAATCTTTGGCGGCTTTGTTTACAATTATTAACCAGTTAATGAGCTCCGATGCACCAGGAGGTCGTTTGTAACAATAATAACAGTTGATTGGGAAGTTTCATGATTGTAAACTGTTTAATGAATGTAACCAAAGGCGTCAAAGATTGAGGAAAGATGTAGACGTTCATAAATACTTACGTAACTGCTTCGTGAAGCTGGTCCCAGGTTTTGAGTTGGCAGAGGCTGGTTCAGCGGTGCGCTAATTGCGAGGGGAAAATACAGCAGAGCACACAATGTCGAAAAACGTATTGCTTTATAGGAAATTCAGCTTGCTACACAACTATCAGGTACAATAATAATTTGGTAGGTTATCCTCCAATGCAGATTTATATTATTTTCCCTTACCCCTTTTTTATTTCATGACACATACACAATCATATACGTATATGTCTATCACAAAAAATAACAATGGTGTGATTTATCTATGAGGAAATCATTGTACTGCAAAGAGGCGACTTGAATTAGCGTTCTGGTGAAACCCAGACACCTGCTATAAGCCACTCAGCCACGATAGCACAAAAGCCAACCAACCTGGAACCAATGAATTCACTGGTTGGAAATGAAGGGTTAACCCACACTGAATTCAACCATCCAGCCCCCCCACCCCACACACACACGCAGGCAGGCAGACATTAGCTTATAAATTAGCAAATACCCTCCTTCCTTCCTTCCTTCCTTCCTTGTATTCACAACATGATTGTCTCCCCCTATTGCCATTCTTCTGAGTTTGTTCTGCTCTATATATATATATATATATATATATATATATATATATATATATATATATATATATATATATTATATATATATATATATATATATATATATATATATTTTCTTTCGGCTAACGCCTTCAGTTTATATTTAATATTTTGTGTTAAAACAAACACACAAGTCCACTTCCTGCCATCAATTACAAGCACATCCTTATATACACACAATGATAATTACACGTTAACTACCACATATCATTCCATACCGCCCCCCCTCCCCCTCACAAATTACGCCACCCTCCCGATCTTGTTAGGAACAATGCAACTTGATGACGTAATTACCCTAACGTAGCTAACAACACTAACGCTTAACTGGGCCCGGCTAATGAATTGTGTATCCGTTGCAATCTTTTGTGTGGAAACAATTGCTACGCACATCCATATATACACGTTTTTATGCATACTAATTCCATGAGTAAACGAAGCTAATTATTCCATCACTACGAATATAGTAATACGTGGGAGAGGAGGGAAGACAGGGTGAGAGGGAGGAAGACGGGGGCAATGGGAAAGGGGCCAGACGGGGTGAGGGAGGGAAAGGGGCCAAAGGAGATTTGACATAGCTGAAGCACTATATATAAGACTTATCCATCTACGAAGTCAGCGTACACTAGGATATCTCATAGCATCCACATGACCAAGATATCTGCCAGCTGACACTACACTTACTGCCAAGCCAACCTATGAAAATGCGGAGCAAGATTACCCAGCCCCGTTGAGTGTGCAACACAACATGGGACGGGTTGAAACAGCTGTTTCATCCCATTCCACATAGAATATACTGTATTATATATGTATAAAATATATACATATACAATATAACAGATGTATAAAATACACACTTTCACATCCGAAAATGTATATTACTTTTCCCTCCGATTCCGAAGATGCTGAAAGAGAGCTTCAGCAAAATGAGTTCCTTAGCCACACGGGCCAGGCCAAATTGAAAAAATATCAGGAGAGGGTTTCAGGAGTAGTTCTACTAGATTTGTGATAACTTGTGCAAAATTTCTACTGACATTGCTGGCAAGCGATTCTACGAAGATTACCCTATTTCCTGGCGTCACAAATATAGCAAAGTGGTACAGTCACGCTTACGCCTGTTCTTTTTGGAGGCAGTGTTCAAGGAACCCACTGCTCCCTTTCCAGTTTATTAAACGGTTCTAAAATCTGCTACCAGAGGGCCACATGCCCCAATAACAGCAAATATCATCCCCGTACCTAAATAATTAGTATGTACTGAGCACTCGGTATACATTGTCATGCACTCTTCCCAAACACCTGTAAATAACTGCCACCTGCACACTCTTACTATCACATGCTCCGCATCACCATCTGTGTATGTTCTACCACCTAGGTGTACATGCCTACCACCTAGGTGTACATGCCTACCACTTGACAACCACCCACGCAAATATTCACACCTAGACCTACAGGAGTTACTAATTATTCCTCCACCAATACTGCTAAACAAGAACCCTATTTGGACGGTACAAGCGCACGTAGGCTTACCTGCCAATCTTTATTTGACCAAGTCCTAAACATTGCTGGTAATTAATATAAATTGTCATTCATAATCACACTGTGAAAAGGCACGAGCCACGACCGACGCCCTAATCACCCACTGGGCTACACACTGCCCAACAACGGAAGTAAGGTAAGTTATATTATCATAGACAATTATATAAAGTTGACCAGACCGCACACTAGAAGGTGAAGGGACGACGAGGTTCGGTCCGTCCTGGACCACTCTCAAGCCACTCTGAATTAACTTGAGAATGGTCCAGGACGGACCGAAACGTCTTCGTCCCTTCACCCTCTAGTGTGTGGTCTGGTCAACATACTTTATTTATATAGCCACGTTATTGTGACTCATCGCCTGCAATTATATAAAGCTCCAAGTAAAACCAATGAGTCGTTCTCGGTATCACAGTTGGGAATCCCGTGCGGGACAGACATGGCTGGGCACGTTTCATTTCATCCAATGCCTCTATCCATTTAACAGTAAATAAGCGGGAGTCAAGTCACCTGTTGTGGGCTTCCTTCAAGAACAAGGTCAATAGCTCGATCTTGGGTGAGTTCGATCCAAGCCTAAATTATATATACTGTATATATAAACAGCCCGCTTTCCCCCCACAAAACGAATTAGGTATATATTGAACGGAAACGTGCAAGAGAATAACACACACACACACACACACCCACATTAAGGTATTCCTACCAAGGAAGCCGAAACACGGAAGCTAAATATCAACAAAACTCACATACTGCACGACACTCCATTTCCTTTATCTATAATTGTTATCAACATCTTTTAGGTGTTGGAACGGACGCTGTATCTCATTCCCTTCCCTCTTCTGTTACCCCTCCCCCATCCCTTCATGCCAGTATGCATGTAGCATAAATACCGAGTATGATGTATTGATAATGAGTCACGTAACAAGTCCCAATGGATGGATCCCAATGGATGGAAGGCGCTGTCAGTAGTGGGTGGGATGGAAGGCGCTGTCAGTAGTGGGTGGAATGGAAGGCGCTGTCAGTAGTGGGTGGGATGGAAGGCGCTGTCAGTAGTGGGTGGGATGGAAGGCGCTGTCAGTAGTGGGTGGAATGGAAGGCGCTGTCAGTAGTGGGTGGGATGGAAGACACGTGGGTAGGATTCAGCAGCAGGTGGTGGAGCCAGGAAGTGGTGGTGTGGGCGAGGGGACACCGAGTACGCATAACCAACTTATAACACCTCAGGACAATCACATACTTCAATGTTGTGACAACAGACAAGACTGTCACCGGCGGTTATCAGTGACTTCAGACCAAATGGTATGAGGTACTTCGAGCTCTGTCATTACCCCATACACTCGGGAATATTGGAAGATAACCCTGTGCTGTACCCAGATTTTGCTAGTGGAGGCTAATAGATCACCTTACATCTCATGTGCTCTCCTGATTCCATGTATGGCTAGAAGTCCTGTGATGTGGGGATGCTGGATGAGCTTGTAACTCATCCAGAAAATCGTTAAGTTGTCGTTTAGCCAGAGTTGATTTGTTTTTGTATTGAGGTATTGTATTTGTAGGTATTTGTATTGAGGTTTTCTCCCCTGATTCCATGTATGACTAACCATCATGTGAGATGGGAATATTAGATGAACTTATAGCTAGCTTTTGATCTACACTGTGTAATCTTTCATATAGAATACGGTAGTAGCACATTGCTGTGTATACCTAAACTTGTTAATAATAATATAAAAGGGAATTTCATGCCACACTTTTTGCGCAGCAGACTTTTAAACAGTTTGGTCACGTGAAAACAATTCATTTTAATAATTTCGCGGAACAGTATTAAATTTAATGAAATCATAATACGGCACCTTAAATAGACAGTTACATTTAGAGATCACGATGCACATAAAAATATCTACATCCTATATGCCTGGCCACTCTCGCCTATCACTATCTCAATAATATAAAAACCTCACTGTAATTATTTGTAAAATTAAACAAAAAAGGAAGAAGGAAAAAGCAGTGGAGTGTGAGGCCCACCTCACACACACACACACACACACACACACACACACACACAGTCGCTCTCTCTTGATAGGGTGCCCAGGTCTGTGCGTGTCTACAAAACTGCACACCAAGCGACTGTGCACATAGCGTCACTATGGGCACAGTCGTCCATACATATCTTCATAAAAAATCAACTCCAGATTAAGCGAGGAAACCGAATAAAGCCATGGTACTCTCATAGGTGAATGGTGGAACACTGGTGGCATGCTATATACGAGGCGAATGTAATGCGAGACATTGACACCCCCTCCAGCTGTTACATGACACCTCCCCCCCCCCTCCGACCCTCAACGCACGCCACAATCACCCACCTCAACACGACCAGAAAAAAAACATGCGTGGAGCACCATTTGGCTAAGTGGAAGGCGAAGGTGGTAAAGTCTTGCTTTCTCAACCCCCAATATCCAGTTGTTTCTGATGAGTAGCAGCGAGACGCTACATAGTCTACATGGTACTTGTAGGTACATAGAAGGTAAATAAACAGTACATAAAACCTATCATACAAGATACTACACCTTGTATGACAACGCCAATATTCTCCGCCCGGGACCGTGACGAGTCATTGAAATACGACTGCAACACGCTCTCCAGCATTACCACGATCAACACAGTTTTGTCCATTAAATATGTTTCTTTATAATAGATGCAAATAGCCAAGAAAACAATTAATAACCAAAATCCTCGAAATATCATTCTCAAAGTTATATGAATCGTCAAAAAACGTTACAGCCCGGCTTCTGTGCCAGGTTAGTGTACTACGGGCTCACCATAGCCCGTGCTACTTCAAATGTTTTGTTCCCAGTGGCTGAATCTTAAAACAACAACAGACGCAACAGTTGATTTTAAAATGTCCTCCCCCTCTTCCTCTCGCGAACAAAGTTAGCTTCACCAGCACAATATACACACAACACAGCCCACCATGCAGGCGTGCAATGCTTCTGCATTTATTCAGTGCGTTTATAAAGGACAAACATACCAAGTTGTTGGTGGTGGTGTAAATACTTATGTACAGGGCCTTGTCTAATGTAAGTCAATTTACATTTACAACAATGTACATTTACAACACAACGCCGCCCTGAGCTCGTGCCTCCAACAGTGTCGGGCCCTTGACCACCCTCAACCTCGACCCAGCGACCCCACGCTGCCCTAGCCTGTCTGTCCAGCCCATCCAAGATATCTCACATGACGACAGGCTTTGCTAACTCAATGAAAGCAAGCAAAGTTCGTCATATATTCATTGTTGCAATTAATACAGATCTTCTACATGCTCATGCAAAGGAGGGACAGGCTGAGAGAACAGCAGGGAAAAAAGAATACGAGGGAAATTTAGTTTCCTCTAAGTCTTACATGAAGCAGATTAACACAATGAGCTATATATTACACTGCCAGGAATAATTATATATATATATATATATATATATATATATATTATATATATATATATATATATATATATATATATATATATATATATATACTGGATATACACACAGTTTATATATACGCACCTACTCTACTGCCTTTATCGTGACAAAGCAGCTTGTTAAAATCAATAAAAGCGCGCGCGGATGTTCCTCCTGGCCTTTGCCCCGTCTCTCTCCCCTCCCACTGAACTAGGCGAACCTACACACACTTCTTTTCATAAAGGGTTCACCCCAACATATATGTAAATAAGTAATACAGATTGACTTGACCTTTTCCTTCCGCGTGCCGGCAGCCTCAGCATAGAGCGTCAGCGATGCTGTCATCACTATAAAAGATCCGCATGACGTCCCAGGAACTCCGCAATTACAACACACTAACTCTGGCTGTTACTAGCAACAAATATAGTCTTAAAATAACTGTTTTGTGGCGACCAGTAACTGCCAACACCAACAATAATGAAGATGTTAAACAAGACAGTTTGTTTAAAGTGCACTAGCTAGCATAGCCTCAGGAGTAACGTATGACTAACCATCCTGTGAGATGGGGATATTAGATCAACGTATAGCTTTTGACCTG
>WNGS01162673.1:18386-52643 GCA_020271785.1 Procambarus virginalis
GTATACAGGTGCCACTTGCACTATACAGGTGTCAGTTACGGTACACAGATGTCACTTGTGGTATTCAGGTGTCACTTGCAGCATACAGGCGTCACTTGTGCTATACAGGTGTCACTTGTGGTATACAAGTGTCACTTGTGGTATACAGGTGTCACTTGTGGTATACAGGTGTCATTTGTGGTATACAGGTGTCACTTGTGATGTACAGGTGTCAATTGTGGTATACAGGTGTCATTTGTGGTACACACGTGTCACTTGTGGTATACAGGTGTCACTTGCAGTATACAGGTGTCACTTGTGGTATATAGGTGTCACTTACGGTACACAGGTGTCACTTGTGGTATACAGGTGTTACTTGTGGTATATAGGTGTCACTTACGGTACACAGGTGTCACTTGTGGTACACAGGTGTCACTTGTGGTATATAGGTGTCATTTACGGCACACAGGTGTCACTTGTGGTATACAGGTGTCACTTACGATATTCAGGTGTCACGTGCAGTATACAGGTGTCACTTGTGGTATACAGGTGTCACTTAATTGTGGTATACAGGTGTCACGGTATACAGGTGTCACTTGTGGTATACAGGTGTCACTTGTGGTATACAGGTGTCACTTGTGGTATACAGGTGTCACTTGTGGTATACACGTGTCACTTGTGGTACATAGGTGTCATTTGTGGTACACAGGTGTCACTTGTGGTATACAGGTGTCACTTGTGGTATACAGGTGTCACTTGTAGTATACAGGTGTCACTTGTGGTATACAGGTGTCACGTACGGTATACGGTGTCACGTACGGTATACAGGTGTCACTTGCAGTATACAGGTGTCACTTGTGGTATACAGGTGTCACTTGTGGTATACAGGTGCCACTTGCACTATACAGGTGCCACTTATGGTACACAGATGTCACTTGTGGTATACAGGTGTCACTTGCAGCATACAGGTGTCACTTGAGTTATACAGGTGTCACTTGTGGTATACAGGTGTCACTTGTGATACACGCGTGTCACTTGTGGTATACAGGTGTCATTTGTGGTACACGCATGTCACTTGTGGTATACAGGTGTCACTTGCAGTATACAGGTGTCACGTGTGGTATATAGGTGTCACTTACGGTACACAGGTGTCACTTGTGGTATACAGGTGTTACTTGTGGTATATAGGTGTCACTTACGGTACATAGGTGTCACTTGTGGTACACAGGTGTTACTTGTGGTATACAGGTTTCACTTGTAGCATACAGGTGTCACTTGTGGTATACAGGTGTCACTTGTGGTATACAGGTGTCACTTGTGGTATACAGGTGTCACTTGTGGTATACAGGTGTCACTTGTGGTATACAGGTGTCACTTAATTGTGGAATACTGGTGTCATTTGCGGTATACAGGTGTCACTTGTGGAATACGAGTGTCACTTGTGGTATACAGGTGTCACTTGTGGTATACAGGTTTAATTTGTTGTATACAGGTGTCCCTTGTGGTATACAGGTGTCAATTGTGGTATACAGGTGTCACTTGTGGTATACAGGTGTCCCTTGTGGCATACAGGTGTCACTTGTGGTATACAGGTGTCACATGTGGTACAGAGGTGTCACTTGTGGTATAGAGGTCACTTGCGGTATACAGGTGTCACTTGCGGTATACAGATGTCACTTGTGGTACAAAGGTGTCACTTGTGGTATAAAGGGGTCACTTGTGGAATACAGGTGTCACTTGTGGTACAAAGGTGTCACTTTTGGTATACAGGTGTCACTTGTGGTATACAGGTGTCACTTGTGGTATACAGGTGTCACTTGTGGTATACAGGTGTCACTTGTGGTATACAGGTGTCACCTGTGGTATACAGGTGTCACTTGTGGTATACAGGTGTCATGTACGGTATACAGGTGTCACATACGGTATACATGTGTCACTTGCGGTATGCAGGTGGCACTTGTGGTATGCAGGTGTCACTTGTGGTATACAGGTGCCACTTGCACTATACAGGTGTCAGTTACGGTACACAGATGTCACTTGTGGTATTCAGGTGTCACTTGCAGCATACAGGTGTCACTTGTGCTATACAGGTGTCACTTGTGGTATACAAGTGTCACTTGTGGTATACAGGTGTCACTTGTGGTATACAGGTGTCATTTGTGGTATACAGGTGTCACTTGTGATGTACAGGTGTCAATTGTGGTATACAGGTGTCATTTGTGGTACACACGTGTCACTTGTGGTATACAGGTGTCACTTGCAGTATACAGGTGTCACTTGTGGTATATAGGTGTCACTTACGGTACACAGGTGTCACTTGTGGTATACAGGTGTTACTTGTGGTATATAGGTGTCACTTACGGTACACAGGTGTCACTTGTGGTACACAGGTGTCACTTGTGGTATATAGGTGTCATTTACGGCACACAGGTGTCACTTGTGGTATACAGGTGTTACTTGTGGTATACAGGTTTCACTTGAAGTATACAGGTGTCACTTGTGGTATACAGGTGTCACTTGTGGTATACAGATGTCACTTGTGGTATACAGGTGTCACTTGTGGTATACAGGTGTCACTTTTGGTATACAGGTGTCACTTGTGGTATACAGATGTCACTTGTAGTACATACGTGTCACTTGTGGTATACAGGTGTCACTTGTGGTATACAAGTGTCACTTGTGGTATACAGGTGTCACTGGTGGTACATAGGTGTCACTTGTGGTATACAGGTGTCACTTGTGGTATACAGGTCGCTTGTGTTATACAGGTGTCACTTCTAGTATTCAGGTGCCACTTGTGGTATACAGGTACCACTTGAGGTATACAGGTGTCACTTGTGGTATACAGGTGTCACTTGTGGTATACAGGTGTCACTTGTAGTATACAGCCCACTTGTGGTATACAGGTGCACTTGTGGTATACAGGTGTCACTTGTGGTATACAGGTGTCACTTGTGGTATACAGTGTCACTTCTAGTATTCAGGTGTCACTTGTGGTATACAGGTACCACTTGAGGTATACAGGTGTCACTTGTGGTATACAGGTGTCACTTGTGGTATACAGGTGTCACTTGTGGTATACAGGTGCCGCTTGTGTATACAGGTGTCACTTCTAGTATTCAGGTGTCACTTGTGGTATACAGGTACCACTTGAGGTATACAGGTGTCACTTGTGGTATACAGGTGTCACTTGTGGTATACAGGTGTCACTTGTAGTATACAGATGCCACTTGTGGTATACAGGTGCCACTTGTGGTATACAGGTGTCACTTGTGGTATACAGGTGTCACTTGGGGTACACATGTGTCACTTGTGGTATACAGGTGTCACTTTCGGCATACAGATGTCATTTGCTGTATATAGGTGTCACTTGCGGCATACAGGTGTCACGTGCGGCATTCAGGTGTCACTTGTGGCATACAGGTGTCACCTGTGGTATACAGGTGTCACTTGTGGTATATAGGTGTCATTTACGGTACACATGTGTCACTTGTGGTATACAGGTGTTACTTGTGGTATACAGGTTTCACTTGAAGTATACAGGTGTCACTTGTGGTATACAGGTGTCACTTGTGCTATACACATGTCACTTGTGGTATACAGGTGTCACTTGTGGTATACAGGTGTCACTTTTGGTATACAGGTGTCACTTGTGGTATACAGATGTCACTTTAGTACATAGGTGTCACTTGTGGTATACAGGTGTCACTTGTGGTATACAGGTGTCACTTGTGGTATACAGGTGTCACTTGTGGTACAGGTGTCACTTGTGGTATACAGGTGTCACTTGTGGTATACAGGTGTCACTTGTGGTATACAGGTGTCACTTGTAGTATACAGGTGCCACTTGTGGTATACAGGTGTCACTTGTGGTATACAGGTGTCACTTGTGGTATACAGGTGTCACTTGTAGTATACAGGTGTCACTTGTGGTATACAGGTGCCACTTGTGGTATACAGGTGTCACTTGTGGTATACAGGTGTCACTTGGGGTACACAGGTGTCACTTGTGGTATACAGGTGTCACTTTCGGCATACAGGTGTCATTTTCTGTATATAGGTGTCACTTGCGGCATACAGGTGTCACGTGCGGCATTCAGGTGTCACTTGTGGCATAAAGGTGTCACGTGCGGCATTCAGGTGTCACTTGTGGCATACAGGTGTCACCTGTGGTATATAGGTGTCACTTGCAGTATACAGGTGTTACTTGTGGTATACAGGTGTCACTTGTAAACAGGAGTCACTTGTGGTATACAGGTGTCACTTGTGGTACACAGGTGTCAATTGCGGAATGCAGGTTTTGCTTGTGGTATACAGGTGTCAATTGTGGTATACAGGCGTCGCTTGCAGTGTACAGGTTTCACTTTCGGTATACAGGTGTCACTTAAAATACACAGGTGTCACTTGTGGCATACAGGTGTTACTTTCAGTTACAGGTGTCACTTACGACACACAGGTGTCACTTGCAATATTCAGGTGTCACTTGCAATATTCAGGTGTCACTTGCAATATTCAGGTGTCACTTGCAACATACAGGTGTCACTTGTGGTAAACATGTGTCGCTTGCAGTATACAGGTGTTACTTGTGGTATACAGGTGTCACTTGCAGGATACAGCTGTCACTTATGGTATACAGGTGTCACTTGTGATATACAGGTGTCACTTATGGTATACATGTGCCACTTGTGGTATACAGTGTAACTTGTGGTATACAGGTGTAACTTGTGGTATACAGGAGTCAATTTCGGTATACAGGTGTCACTTATGGTATACAGGTGTCACTTGTGGTATACAGGTGTCACTTATGGTATACATGTGCCACTTGCTGTATACAGGTGTCACTTGTGGTATACAGGTGTCCCTTGCGGTATACAGGAGTCACTTTTGGTATACAGGTGTCACTTGTGGTATACAGGTGTCACTTGTGGTATACAGGCATCACTTGTGGTATACAGGTGTCACTTGTGGTATACAGGTGTCACTTGATGAATAAAGGTGTCACTTTCTGTATACAGGTGTAGTGGGAACCGACCTGTGAGTTTTATATTTATTTAATTTATATGAATTTATATAGAATTTATAATTACGTTAATTTATATACTTCGATAGCAATTGGTATGATGTTAAGTGGACTGTATTTCTGCAATAATCTCACAAATCGATTCATACACATTAGAGGGGGGGTTAATATTGAATTTATATATATGCAGCCAATCAAACTACAGTATTTAAACTACATATATTGCTAAACATTGAAGAGGTTCCTTATCTTATTGTACAGCAGGCCTTAGTCCACCAGGTAAAACTAGGATTTAGACACCAAATTTTCCTCGTGTGAGGTAGCTTCCATCACCCTGGTAACTGATACACAAAGCATGCTTCCTCGTCTTGTACCTGTCAAAGGGCGCTAGCTATGAAGCCCGAATCCTAATATATGACAGCTATATCAGAGAAAAATCTGTACATTGAACCAAACAAAGACCAAGGCTTAATTACCTTTAGTTTGAGGCGATTTCGTATTCTAACCGGCTCACCCTATCTACAGATATTAATGACCAAAAATGAATAGATAATTGGGTTTCGGCAGAACACTTAGCTTGTTTATTGTTGACTGTGTGTTGATGATGATAGATCACTAATATGATCTCCACTACACTTCGTCCAAGATATATGATAGGAGCTGAATTTGCTCTCTTCGCCTCTGTGGTCTTAAAAACAATGGCTGACACTCCATACTCCTGACGCTACTGGCCGACATTGTCCAGATATGATAGGAGCCGTTCACTCCACGCGTCTCGGAGGTGACAACAACAATGGCTGACCCCTCCTACCTTCACTGACGCCTCCCTCACTTTGTAGAGATGTCAGTAACTTGATAGAAGGGTCACATTTACTCTTTTTTGATACTAATAATTAAGTTAATTAAACTAAGATGTTTTTATGATGGTAAAAGTCCAAAGACTAATGTATTTTAGAATAATTTCAAGCACAATTGCTGGTGAATTATATTAGTATGTGGCTATGATATCCCGTTTTCTATAGACGGAAACTCCACTACAAGTTACACTTCTATGGGTAACTTGTGTATACAATGGCAGCAATATTGTCTGCAAATTGCATTGATATTAGTAAATGGTGTCGGATTTTCCGACAGGTGTCACTTGTGGTAAACAGGAGGCTCTTGGGGTATACAGGTGTCACTTGTAGAATACAGGTGTCACTTTCTGCATACAGGAGTCACTTACGGTACACAGGTGTCAATTGTGGTATACAGGTGTCACTTGCGGTATACAGGTGTCACTTGTGGTATACAGGTGACACTTGCATTATACAGTTGTCATTTCTGGTATACAGGTGTCACTTGTGGTGTACAGGTGTCACTTACGATATTCAGGTGTCACTTGCAGTATACAGGTGTCACTTGTGGTGTACAGGTGTCACTTACGATATTCAGGTGTCACTTGCAGTATACAGGTGTCACTTGCAGTATACAGGTGTCACTTAATTGTGGTATACAGGTGTCACGGTATACAGGTGTCACGGTATACAGGTGTCACGGTATACAGGTGTCACTTGCAGTATACAGGTGTCACTTGTGGTATATAGGTGTCACTTACGGTACACAGGTGTCACTTGTGGTATACAGGTGTTACTTGTGGTATATAGGTGTCACTTACGGTACACAGGTGTCACTTGTGTTACACAGGTGTTACTTGTGGTATACAGGTTTCACTTGTAGTATACAGGTATCACTTGTGGTATACAGGTGTCACTTGTGGTATACAAGTGGCACTTGTGGTATACAGGTGTCACTTGTGGTATACAGGTGTCACTTGTAGTATACAGGTGACACTTGTGGTATACAGGTGCCACTTGTGGTATACAGGTGTCACTTGTGGTATACAGGTGTCACTTGGGATACACAGGTGTCACTTGTGGTATACAGGTGTCACTTTCGGCAAACAGGTGTCATTTTCGGCATTCAGGTGTCATTTGCTGTATATAGGTGTCACTTGCGGCATACAGGTGTCACGTGCGGCATACAAATGTCACTTGTTGCATACAGGTGTCATCTGTGGTATACAGGTGTCACTTGCAGTATACAGGTGTTACTTAATTGTGTTATACAGGTATCACTTGTGGTATACAGGTGTCAATTGTGTTATACAGGTGTCACTTGTGGTACACAGGTGTCACTTGCGGTATACAGGTGTCACTTGCGGTATACAGGTGTCACTTGTGGTATGCATGTGTCACTTGTGGTACATAGGTGTCACTTGTGGTATACAGGTGTCACTTTTGGTGTACAGGTGTCACTTGTGGTATACAGGTGTCGCTTGTGGTATACAGGTGTCGCTTGTGGTATACAGGTGCCACTTGTGGTATACAGGTGTCATTTGTGGTATGCAGGTGTCACTTGTGGTACACAGGTGTCACTTGTGGGAAACAGGTAACACTTCCAGCATACAGGTGTTACTTGCTGTATATAGGTGTCACTTGCGGCATTCAGGTGTCACCTGCGGCATACAGGTGTCACTTGTGGCATACAGGTGTCACTTGCGTCATACAGATGTCACTTGCGGCATACAGGTGTCACTTGCGCATACAGGTGTCACTTGCGGTATATAGATGACACTTTATTTCTGCTTGATGGTGTTCTGGGAGTTGTACTCCCCAAGCGCTGCGTCAAGAATTTGATCCACCAGGCTGTTGCTCGTAGATGCCCGCAGGCCCACATACCCACCACAGCCCGGTGGTGGGTATAAAAAATGCTGATTTTTGTGTCATCTGCAAAGGATGACACGAAGCTGTGACTTGTATTTTTGTTTATATCTGATATGAGAATAAGGAACAGCAGTGGTGCAAGGACTGTACCTTGAGGTACAAAGCTTTTAACTACACTTGGACTAGATTTTATTTCATAGACTGTTATTCTTTGTGTTCTGTTCGACAGGAAATTGAGTATCCAGCGTCCTACTTTACCAGTTATTCCCATTGACCTCATTTTGTGTGCTATCACTCCATGGTCACATTTGTCGAATGCCTTTGCAATGTCTGTGTATACAACATCTGCATTTTGCTTTTCTTCTAAAGCTTCTGTGATTTTGTCATAGTGGTTGAGTAACTGTAGCAGACAGGATCTTCCCGCTCTAAATCTATGTTGTCCTGGGTTGTGTAGCTCATTATTTTACATAAAACTAGAAATTTGATTCCTAATCACTCTTTCAATTTTTTTTATTATGTGTGATGTTAGTGCAACTGGTCTATAGTTTTTTTACCTAAGTTTTACTACCCCCCTTGTGCAGTGGAGCTATACCTGCAGATTTAAGTGCAGCTGGTATCGCCCCTGTATTCCAGGCTCTTTCTCCATATTACTCTGAGCGCTCGCGCTATTGGACCCTTTACATTTCTTTATGAAATTAAATTCCACGAGTCAGGACCAGGCCTGCGTGCATGGGCATATTGTCAATTTCTCTTACGAAGTCTTCCAAGTTCATGTTAATATCCGTTATATTATCTGCGGCTTGAATGTCATTCATAAAGAAGCTGTCTGGATCATCAACTTGTCGTATACTGGATCAACAACTGTCTGACGATCACCAACTGTCTGACGATCACCAACATCAACGATCACCAGATCATCATACAGGTGACACTTGCCGTATACACGTGTCACTTGCGGTATTCAGGTGTCACTTGCGGTATTCAGGTGTCACTTGCGGTATTCAGTGTTATGTGCGGTATACAAATGTCACTGGTGGCATACTGGTGTCACTTGCAGTACACATGTGTCACTTACGGTATACAGGGGTCACTTGTGGAATACAGGTGTCACTTACGGTATACTAGTGTCACTTGTGGAATACAAGTGTCACTTGCAGTTCACTGGTATCACTTGTGGTATACACGTGGCACTTGCAGTATACACGTGTCACTTGCGGTATACAGGTGTCACTTGCGGTATACACGTGTCACTTGCAGTATACAGATGTCACTTGCAGTATACAGGTGTCACTTGCAGTATACACGTGTCACCTGGAGTATACACGTGTCACTTGCACTATACACGTGTCACTTGCAGTATACACGTGTCACCTGGAGTATACACGTGTCACCTGCAGTATACAGGTGTCACTTGCAGTATACAGGTGTCACTTGCAGTATACACGTGTCACCTGGAGTATACACGTGTCACCTGGAGTATACACGTGTCACTTGCAGTATACACGTGTCACTTGCAGTATACAGGTGTCACTTGCAGTATACACGTGTCACCTGCAGAATACACGTGTCACCTGGAGTATACACGTGTCACTTGCAGTATACACGTGTCACTTGCAGTATACACGTGTCACCTGGAGTATACACGTGTCATTTGCAGTATACACGTGTCACTTGCAGTATACACGTGTCACCTGGAGTATACACATGTCACTTGCAGTATACAGGTGTCACTTGCAGTATACACGTGTCACCTGCAGTATACACGTGTCACCTGCAGTATACACGTGTCACTTGCAGTATACACGTGTCTATTGCAGTATACACGTGTCACTTGCAGAATACACGTGTCACTTGCAGTATACACGTGTCACTTGCAGTATAAAGGTGTCACTTGCAGTATACACGTGTCACTTGCAGTATACACGTGTCACTTGCAGTATAAAGGTGTCACTTGCAGTATACACGTGTCACTTGCAGTATACATGTGTCACTTGCAGTATAAAGGTGTCACTTGCAGTATACACGTGTCACTTGCAGTATACATGTGTCACTTGCAGTATACAGGTGTCACCTGCAGTATACAGGTGTCACTTGCAGTATACAGGTGTCACTTGCAGTATACACGTGTCACTTGCAGTATAAAGGTGTCACTTGCAGTATACACGTGTCACTTGCAGTATACATGTGTCACTTGCAGTATAAAGGTGTCACTTGCAGTATACACGTGTCACTTGCAGTATACATGTGTCACTTGCAGTATACAGGTGTCACTTGCAGTATACAGGTGTCACTTACTACTAGAGCCAGGGCGACCAAGCGCCTCCTCCCTGACGGTGTCGACAGTTGCCGTGGTGGTCGTCGGTCGCCGCTCCTGGACCAGGTGTTCCTCCCCAGGACGACAGGTACAGACTGATGTTGCCTGGCTCACACACACACACACACACACACACTGGTCCTCTGCCTCACACACAGCCTCGTGACATGGGTATATGATTGTTGAGTTTCAGCAGACCAGGTCTGCTACCGATTCTGCTCCACACAGCTTCCGACGTGAGCAGCCCACAGGAATGTCCAACACTCTTCCCAGTGCTGCATCACGAAGTTACACAGGTCACTGTTGGCACGGAGCCCTTGGTGTTGTCCACACGCCAGCAAAGCTCTGCCACAGTACTCCTGCGGGAGTCGACAGATTTTCCTCTTCGTTGATACACGTTAGCTGCCTCAGTTATAACTTTCTGGAGGCCTGTATGTTTCCCTGACAGGTGAGCTCTCCGGCGCAATTCTTGTCAGCTCGACTACCTGGTAGCAAATGATCTTAGTTCTCCCGCCTCCTGCAGGGGCGCCTGCTGTAATGCCTACGTCACGTCCTGGGTGTCGTCATTGGTACTCCCGTCCAAGGGAGTACCAATCTCACCATGGCTGGCGCCGTACCCAGAAGGCACCGGGGGCCTCGCCCTCGTGTGGGAATCCGTGCCTCCTGCCTTGGCTCGCACCCCAATTTTAACATAGAGGAGACGCCTTAAGCCTCATCTCAAAATAAACTAAAAATCGCAATTTCTCCCAAATGGAACATCATGTGTCTTCTCAAGTGTATAAAATCAACTAAAGCTTCTTATAAATATGTACAAACAGGGAGTTATAACCTTTATATGCAGGAATAGGGCAATACATGCTGAACTCCGTAACAATCTATACCGAACACATTTTAACTTTTGAGGTTGTGAGTTTAGTCACGTAGTTCCATTACGAAACCGGAAAAAACCTAATGAGAACAATTACCTTGTTAATAGGGGAGTCCGGGGCGAAAATATTAACGTGCTTAATGCAAAACCACCACATAAACAATGAATAACAAAGCTAAAGTAATTTAATAACAAAAATTTAATAAATTAATTTAATAAAGTAAATTTTTAAATAAATTTAATAAATTTAATTTAATAAAGTAAATTGAATAACAAAGCTAAAGTAATTTTATCTTGCAATTTTCAATGTTCAAAACGTAATTGGGCTCATAATAGCTTTATTATCCTTTTACAATGGGAAGGAATTTCATTACACACGGACACAAAATATATACATGTACGTGCGGCATCCCCCCTGCTTAGTGTTGGGTGTGCAGCTGCACGGAGCCTCGCTGAACTCCGGCCTGCACCAGTCAGCCGGATCTGATGACTTACACATATTGCGGAAGATATATATTTTTACCAGTGCGAAGTTCATGCATATTAATCATACAGTATAAAGTGGGCCATAAATTGTTGTGACGTGCGTGGTGTTGTTTATCAGACGAAGGTAAGCACGCTTTAGAAGCCTGGTTAATGGGGCCGGGGTTATTGGGGGCGGTTAAGGAATTATCAGGGGAAAACGCCAAGCCATTACGACTACAGTATATAGCACTGGGAAGGGGTCAGGATACGGATTTGGGATGCGACGGGGGGAAGGAATGGTGCCCAACCACTTGGACGGTCGGGAATTGAACGCCTACCAACAGGAATCACGACCGTCGCTCGATGCATGCTCTGAGGTATGGTTGAGGGAACGCACGCTCTGGGGTACTATTGACCAGACCACACACTGGAAGGTGAAGGGACGACAACGTTTCGGTCCGTCCTGGACCATTCTCAAGTCGATTGTGAATGATCGCAATCGACTTGAGAATTGTCTAGGACGGACCGAAACGTCGTCTTCCCTTCACCTTCTAGTGTGTGGTCTGGTCAACATTCTTCAGTCACGTTATTGTGACTCATCGCCTGCACCTGGGGGCCTGGTTTGTGGGGTTGGAAGAGTAAGCATTCTCTTGAGGGCTGGGGTTGTGAAGGTGAGAGAGGGTACGCACGGGTCAGGTGCAGCAGGTGGGGGTGAAAACGCATGGTCTGGGGGTCGGGTCCCGGGGTAAGGAAGCACCCTCCGGGGGGCGAGTGTGACAGGGAGTAAACAGGGTCTGAGGCCAGGGGTGACAGGCCAGTCTGTCCTCATAAATAATGGACACATTCTCGTTAATCTAGCCGCCACACTCTTTGTTTATGAGAGGAAAACACGACGCACACCTTCCTCTGCTCGCATCGCACGTGCTGTAAATGTCTCGCCCACGTACTGTAAATGCCTCGCCCACGTACTGTAAATGCCTCGCCCACGTACTGTAAATGCCTCGCCCACGTACTGTAAATGCCTCGCCCACGTACTGTAAATGCCTCGCCTACGTACTGTAAATGCCTCGCCCACGTACTGTAAATGCCTCGCCCACGTACTGTAAATGCCTCGCCCACGTACTGTAAATGCCTCGCCCACGTACTGTACATGCCTCGCCCACGTACTGTAAATGCCTCGCCCACGTACTGTAAATGCCTCGCCCACGTACTGTAAATGCCTCGCCCACGTGCTGTAAATGCCTCGCCCACGTACTGTAAATGCCTCGCCCACGTACTGTAAATGCCTCGCCCACGTGCTGTAAATGCCTCGCCCACGTACTGTAAATGCCTCGCCCACGTACTGTAAATGCCTCGCCCACGTACTGTAAATGCCTCGCCTACGTGCTGTAAATGCCTCGCCCACGTACTGTAAATACCTCGTCCACGTGCTGTAAATGCCTCGCCCACGTACTGTAAATGCCTCGCCTACGTGCTGTAAATGCCTCGCCCACGTACTGTAAATACCTCGTCCACGTGCTGTAAATGCCTCGCCCACGTACTGTAAATGCCTCGCCCACGTACTGTATACACAAACAATTACAAGCAGAACCTAGAAACCTAACTGTAAACAAAATTCAAATAATAATTATAATACCTTATTAAAAAAGAAAAATATTTCGAATACACAGAACGTTGACATCGACGGATACGCCCCCGTGGTGAGGCACAGCCTGGAGACCCGTCCTGGGGCTGTGCTTCTCTGTGTTCCGATACACCCGTCCTGGGGCTGTGCTCCTCTGTGTTCCGACACACCCGTCCTGGGGCTGTGCTCCTCTGTGTTCCGTCACACCCGTCCTGGAGCTGTGCTCCTCTGTGTTCCGACACACCCGTCCTGGGCCTGTGCTCCTCTGTGTTCCGTCACACCCGTCCTGGGGCTGTGCTCCTCTGTGTTCCGTCACACCCGTCCTGGGGCTGTGCTCCTCTGTGTTCCGACACACCCGTCCTGGGGCTGTGCTCCTCTGTGTTCCGACACACCCGTCCTGGGGCTGTGCTCCTCTGTGTTCCGTCACACCCGTCCCGGGGCTGTGCTCCTCTGTGTTCCGTCACACCCGTCCTGGGGCTGTGCTCGTCTGTGTTCCGACACACCCGTCCTGGGGCTGTGCTCCTCTGTGTTCCGTCACACCCGTCCTGGGGCTGTGCTCCTCTGTGTTCCGACACACCCGTCCTGGGGCTGTGCTCCTCTGTGTTCCGACACACCCGTCCTGGGGCTGTGTTCCTCTGTGTTCCGACACACCCGTCCTGGGGCTGTGCTCCTCTGTGTTCCGACACACCCGTCCTGGGGCTGTGCTCCTCTGTGTTCCGACACACCCGTCCTGGGGCTGTGCTCCTCTGTGTTCCGACACACCCGTCCTGGGGCTGTGCTCATCTGTGTTCCGACACACCCGTCCTGGGGCTGTGCTCATCTGTGTTCCGACACACCCGTCCTGGGGCTGTGCTCCTCTGTGTTCCGACACACCCGTTCTGGGGCTGTGCTCATCTGTGTTCCGACACACCCGTCCTGGGGCTGTGCTCATCTGTGTTCCGACACACCCGTTCTGGGGCTGTGCTCATCTGTGTTCCGACACACCCGTCCTGGGGCTGTGCTCCTCTGTGTTCCGACACACCCGTCCTGGGGCTGTGCTCATCTGTGTTCCGACACACCCGTTCTGGGGCTGTGCTCATCTGTGTTCCGACACACCCGTTCTGGGGCTGTGCTCATCTGTGTTCCGACACACCCGTCCTGGGGCTGTGATCCTCTGTGTTCCGTCACACCCGTTCTGGGGCTGTGCTCCTCTGTGTTCCGACACACCCGTCCTGGGGCTGTGCTCCTCTGTGTTCCGACACACCCGTCCTGGGGCTGTGCTCCTCTGTGTTCCGACACACCCGTCCTGGGGCTGTGCTCATCTGTGTTCCGACACACCCGTCCTGGGGCTGTGCTCCTCTGTGTTCCGACACACCCGTTCTGGGGCTGTGCTCATCTGTGTTCCGACACACCCGTCCTGGGGCTGTGCTCATCTGTGTTCCGACACACCCGTTCTGGGGCTGTGCTCATCTGTGTTCCGACACACCCGTCCTGGGGCTGTGCTCCTCTGTGTTCCGACACACCCGTCCTGGGGCTGTGCTCATCTGTGTTCCGACACACCCGTTCTGGGGCTGTGCTCATCTGTGTTCCGACACACCCGTTCTGGGGCTGTGCTCATCTGTGTTCCGACACACCCGTCCTGGGGCTGTGATCCTCTGTGTTCCGTCACACCCGTTCTGGGGCTGTGCTCATCTGTGTTCCGACACACCCGTTCTGGGGCTGTGCTCATCTGTGTTCCGACACACCCGTCCTGGGGCTGTGATCCTCTGTGTTCCGTCACACCCGTTCTGGGGCTGTGCTCCTCTGTGTTCCGTCACACCCGTCCTGGGGCTGTGCTCCTCTGTGTTCCGTCACACCCGTCCTGGGGCTGTGCTCATCTGTGTTCCGACACACCAGTTCTGGGGCTGTGCTCCTCTGTGTTCCGACACACCCGTCCTGGGGCTGTGCTCATCTGTGCTCCGACACACCCGTCCTGGGGCTGTGCTCATCTGTGTTCCGACACACCCGTCCTGGGGCTGTGCTCATCTGTGTTCCGACACGCCCGTTCTGGGGCTGTGCTCCTCTGTGTTCCGACACACCCGTCCTGGGGCTGTGCTCGTCTGTGCTCCGACACACCCGTCCTGGGGCTGTGCTCATCTGTGTTCCGACACACCCGTTCTGGGGCTGTGCTCCTCTGTGTTCCGACACACCCGTCCTGGGGCTGTGCTCGTCTGTGCTCCGACACACCCGTCCTGGGGCTGTGGTCGTCTGTGCTCCGACACACCCGTCCTGGGGCTGTGGTCGTCTGTGCTCCGACACACCCGCCCTGGGGAACATCAGATCTTTTCATGTTCCCAATTTTCTGATGGGAACATCAGATCATTTGGGAATGCATCGAACGAAGGAGTGGGGAATGCTGGGGAGGATGAGGTGACGGGGGAGTTGGGGATGGTGGGGACGAGGGGACTGGGGAATGGAGACTGATGGTAGGACAAGGGGACAGGTGGTGTTGGGGATGGTGGGGAGGACGAGGGGACGGGGTAGTGAGGAATGGTTGGGAAGGCGATGGGATGGGGAGGGGAGGGGAAAATGGTGGGAAAGACTTGGAGACAAGGGAAGGTTGCTGTGGCTGAGCAACGCATATGCATTGATGGGCCACAGCAATGCGTGGCCGGGTAAAGCTAGTTATATTTATAAATTTTTCGTTATGCCAAGATTTGGTTTGGTTGGGCGTTTGGTTTCTGTAGATCATTATTTGTATTTGTATTACGTGGGTGAAACATTTATAAGTGCGAATCAAAGAGGTAATCAGCGAGGCACTGTTAGAAAAGTGTTCGAACGTCATCAGCTGTGAGTCTTGCGTAAACCGTTCTTCATTCATCCACAAGGGGATTTGGTGGCATTATTAACGAGCATTTCGCCTTTGTTGGTGAGGAGGGGCTGCATATAGAGCAGCCCGTTCTCATCAACAAAGCCAAATGCTTCTTAATCCTCCTCACAAACCGCCTGTCGGTGAATGTCCTCTCTATAAATGAATTCCAGCTCTTCAGATGTTGGGCAGGTACCATGGATGCAGTACCATAAAGTATCTCCAAGGCAATGGGACTAAATGGTAGTGGTGATCCAGATCTCTGTATTTACATGACTGACTCGTTCCTGACACTGAAGTCAACATAGGTGCTAGCCATGTCTGAACACACGTATAATCCCACATCAATGTCTACCGTTTTTACAGGAATTCACTGTGATCCCGATGGGCGACCGACAGTCCATCAGAGTTGCAGGACGTAACGGGTCTCTCTCTCTGCTGGACACCAGCTGCGGTAATGCNACAGGTGCCGCTGTGTTATACAGGTTCACTTGTAGTATTCAGGTGCCACTTGTGGTATACAGGTGTCACTTGTGGTGTACAGGTGTCACTTTCGGCATACAGGTGTCACTTTTCGGCATACAGGTGTCATTTGCTGTATATAGGTGGTCACTTGCGGCATACAGGTGTCACGTGCGGCATTCAGGTGTCACTTGTGGCATACAGGTGTCACCTGTGGTATACAGGTGTCACTTGTGGTATATAGGTGTCATTTACGGTACACCAGTGTCACTTGTGGTATACAGGTGTTACTTGTGGAATACAGGTTTCACTTGAGGTATACAGGTGTCACTTGTGGTATACAGTGTCACTTGTGTCTATACAGATGTCACTTGTGGTATACAGGTGTCACTTGTGGTATACAGGTGTCACTTTTGGTATACAGTGTAACTTGTGGTATACAGGTGTCACTTGTGGTATACAGATGTCATTTAGTACATAGGTGTCACTTGTGGTATACAGGTGTCACTTGTGGTATACAGGTGTCACTTGTGGTATACAGGTGTCACTTGTGGTATACAGGTGTCACTTGGGTACACAGGTGTCACTTGTGGTATACAGGTGTCACTTTCGGCATACAGTGTCTTGCTGTATATAGGTGTCACTTTGCGGCATACAGTGTGTCACGTGCGGCATTCAGTGTCACTTGTGGCATATAGGTGTCACGTGCGACATTTGTCACTTGTGGCAACAGGTGTCACCTGTGGTATATAGGTGTCACTTGCAGTATACAGGTGTTACTTGTGGTATACAGGTGTCACTTGTAAACCGGAGTCACTTGTGGTATACAGGTGTCACTTGTGGTACACAGGTGTCAATTGCGAATGCAGGTTTCGCTTGTGGTATACAGGTGTCAATGGTATACAGGCGTCGCTTGCAGTGTACAGGTTTCACTTTCGGTATACAGGTGTCACTTTAAATACACAGTGTCACTTGTGGCATACAGGTGTTACTTTCAGTTACAGGTGTCACTTACGATACACAGGTGTCACTTGCAATATTCAGGTGTCACTTGCAATATTCACGTGTCACTTGCAATATTCAGGTGTCACTTGCAACATACAGGTGTCACTTGTGGTAAACATGTGTCGCTTGCAGTATACAGGTGTCATTGTGGTATACAGGTGTCACTTTCAGGATACAGCTGTCACTTATGGTATACAGGTGTCATTGTGATATACAGGTGTCACTTATGGTATACCTGTGCCACTTGTGGTATACAGGTGTAACTTGTGGTATACAGGTGTAACTTTTGGTATACAGGAGCCAATTCGGTATACAGGTGCCACTTATGGTATACAGGTGTCACTTGTGGTATACAGGTGTCACTTATGGTATACATGTGCCACTTGCTGTATACAGGTGTCACTTGTGGTATACAGGTGTCACTTGCCATATACAGGAGTCACTTTTGGTATACAGGTGTCACTTGTGGTATACAGGTGTCACTTGTGGTATACAGGCATCACTTGTGGTATACAG
Source organism: Procambarus virginalis (assembly GCA_020271785.1). Classification (NCBI taxonomy): domain Eukaryota; kingdom Metazoa; phylum Arthropoda; class Malacostraca; order Decapoda; family Cambaridae; genus Procambarus; species Procambarus virginalis. Next base: position 36,172 of record WNGS01162673.1, read on the forward strand.
GTGTCACTTGTGGTATACAGGTGTCACTTAATGAATAAAGGTGTCACTTTCTGTATACAGGTGTGTGGGAACCGACCTGTGAGTTTTATATTTATTTAATTTATATGAATTTATATAGAATTTATAATTACGTTAATTTATATACTTCGATAGCAATTGGTATGATGTTAAGTGGACTGTATTTCTGCAATAATCTCGCAAATCGATTCATACACATTAGAGGGGGGTTAATATTGAATTAATATATATGCAGCCAATCAAACTACAGTATTAAACTACATATATTGCTAAACATTGAAGAGGTTCCTTATCTTATTGTACAGCAGGCCTTAGTCCACCAGGTAAAACTAGGATGTAGACACCAATTTTCCTCGTGTGATGTAGCTTCCATCACCCTGGTAACTGATACACAAAGCATGCTTCCTCGTCTTGTACCTGTCAAAGGGCGCTAGCTATGAAGCCAGAATCCTAATATATGACAGCTATATCAGAGAAAAATCTGTACATTGAACCAAACAAAGACCAAGGCTTAATTACCTTTAGTTTGAGGCGATTTCGTATTCTAACCGGCTCACCCTATCTACAGATATTAATGGCCAAAAATGAATAGATAAATGGGTTTCGGCAGAACACTTAGCATGTTTATTGTCAACTGCGTGTTGATGATGATAGATCACTAATATGATCTCCACTACACTTCGTCCAAGAGATATGATAGGAGCTGAATTTGCTCTCTGCGCCTCTGTGGTCTTAAAAACAATGGCTGACACTCCATACTCCTGACGCTACTGGCCTACATTGTCCAGATATGATAGGAGCCGTTCACTCCACGCGTCTCGGAGGTGACAACAACAATGGCTGACCCCTCCTCCCTTCACTGACGCCTCCCTCACTTTGTAGAGATGTCAGTAACTTGAGAGAAGGGTCACATTTACTCTTTTTTGATACTGATAATTAAGTTAATTAAAATAAGATGTTTTTATGATGGGAAAAGTCCAAAGACTAATGTATTTAAGAATAATTCCCAACACAATAGCTGGTGAATTATAATAGTATGTGGCTATGATATCCCGTTTTCTATAGACGGAAACTCCACTACAAGTTACACTTCTATGGGTAACTTGTGTATACAATGACAGCAATATTGTCTGCAAATTGCATTGATATTAGTAAATGGTGTCGGATTTTCCGACAGGTGTCACTTGTGGTAAACAGGAGGCTCTTGTGGTATACAGGTGTCACTTGTAGAATACAGGTGTCACTTTCTGTATACAGGAGTCACTTACGGTACACAGGTGTCACTTGTGGTATACAGGTGTCATTTGCAGTATACAGGTGTCACTTGTGGTATACAGGTGACACTTGCATTATACAGTTGTCATTTCTGGTATACAGGTGTCACTTGTGTTGTACAGGTGTCGCTTACGATATTCAGGTGTCACTTGCAGTATACAGGTGTCACTTGTGGTATACAGGTGTCACTTAATTGTGGAATACAGGTGTCACTTACGGTATACAGGTGTCACTTGTGGTATACGAGTGTCACTTGTGGTATACAGGTGTCACTTGTGGTATACATGTTTAATTTGTTGTATACAGGTGTCCCTTGTGGTATACAGGTGTCACTTGTGGTATACAGGTGTCACTTGTGGTATACAGGTGTCACTTGTGGTATACAGGTGTCACTTGTGGTATACAGGTGTCACTTAATTGTGGAATACTGGTGTCACTTGTGGTATACGAGTGTCACTTGTGGTATACAGGTGTCACTTGTGGTATACAGGTTTAATTTGTTGTATACAGGTTTCCCTTGTGGTATACAGGTGTCACTTGTGGTATACAGGTGTCACTTGTGGTATACAGGTGTCACTTGTGGCATACCGGTGTCACTTGTGGTATACAGGTGTCACATGTGGTAGAGAGGTGTCACTTGTGGTATAGAGGTCACTTGCAGTATACAGGTGTCACTTGCGGTATACAGATGTCACTTGTGGTACAAAGGTGTCACTTGTGGCATACAGGTGTCACTTGTGGTATACAGGTGTCACATGTGGTAGAGAGGTGTCACTTGTGGTATAGAGGTCACTTGCGGTATACGAGTGTCACTTGTGGTATACAGGTGTCACTTGTGGTATACAGGTTTAATTTGTTGTATACAGGTTTCCCTTGTGGTATACAGGTGTCACTTGTGGTATACAGGTGTCACTTGTGGTATACAGGTGTCACTTGTGGCATACAGGTGTCACTTGTGGTATACAGGTGTCACATGTGGTAGAGAGGTGTCACTTGTGGTATACAGGGGTCACTTGTGGTATACAGGTGTCACTTGTGGTACAAAGGTGTCACTTGTGGTATACAGGTGTCACTTGTGGTATACAGGTGTCACTTGTGGTATACAGGTGTCACTTGTGGTATACAGGTGTCACTTGTGGTATACAGGTGTCACTTGTGGTATACAGGTGTCATGTACGGTATACAGGTGTCACGTACGGTATACAGGTGTCACTTGCGGTATACAGGTGTCACTTGTGGTATACAGGTGTCACTTGTGGTATGCAGGTGCCACTTGCACTATACAGGTGTCACTTACGGTACACAGATGTCACTTGTGGTATACAGGTGTCACTTGCAGCATACAGGTGTCACTTGTGCTATACAGGTGTCACTTGTGGTATACAAGTGTCACTTGTGGTATACAGGTGTCACTTGTGGTATACAGGTGTCATTTGTGGTATACAGGTGTCACTTGTGATGTACAGGTGTCAATTGTGGTATACAGGTGTCATTTGTGGTACACGCGTGTCACTTGTGGTATACAGGTGTCACTTGCAGTATACAGGTGTCACTTGTGGTATATAGGTGTCACTTACGGTACACAGGTGTCACTTGTGGTATACAGGTGTTACTTGTGGTATAAAGGTGTCACTTACGGTACACAGGTGTCACTTGTGGTACACAGGTGTCACTTGTGGTATATAGGTGTCATTTACGGCACACAGGTGTCACTTGTGGTATACAGGTGTTACTTGTGGTATACAGGTTTCACTTGAAGTATACAGGTGTCACTTGTGGTATACAGGTGTCACTTGTGGTATACAGATGTCACTTTTGGTATACAGGTGTCACTTGTGGTAAACAGATGTCACTTGTAGTACATAGGTGTCACTTGTGGTATACAGGTGTCACTTGTGGTATACAAGTGTCACTTGTGGTATACAGGTGTCACTTGTGGTACATAGGTGTCACTTGTGGTATACAGGTGTCACTTGTGGTATACAGGTGCCGCTTGTGTTATACAGGTGTCACTTGTAGTATTCAGGTGCCACTTGTGGTATACAGGTGCCACTTGTGGTATACAGGTGTCACTTGTGGTATACAGGTGTCACTTGTAGTATACAGATGCCACTTGTGGTATACAGGTGCCACTTGTGGTATACAGGTGTCACTTGTGGTATACAGGTGTCACTTGGGGTACACAGGTGTCACTTGTGGTATACAGGTGTCACTTTCGGCATACAGGTGTCATTTGCTGTATATTTGTGTCACTTGCGGCATACAGGTGTCACGTGCGGCATTCAGGTGTCACTTGTAGTATACAGGTGTCACCTGTGGTATACAGGTGTCACTTGTGGTATATAGGTGTCATTTACGGTACACAGGTGTCACTTGTGGTATACAGGTGTTACTTGTGGTATACAGGTTTCACTTGAAGTATACAGGTGTCACTTGTGGTATACAGGTGTCACTTGTGCTATACAGATGTCACTTGTGGTATACAGGTGTCACTTGTGGTATACAGGTGTCACTTTTGGTATACAGGTGTCACTTGTGGTATACAGATGTCACTTTAGTACATAGGTGTCACTTGTGGTATACAGGTGTCACTTGTGGTATACAGGTGCCACTTGCACTATACAGGTGTCACTTACGGTACACAGATGTCACTTGTGGTATTCAGGTGTCACTTGCAGCATACAGGTGTCACTTGTTGCTATACAGGTGTCACTTGTGGTATACAAGTGTCACTTGTGGTATACAGGTGTCATTTGTGGTATACAGGTGTCACGTGTGATGTACAGGTGTCAATTGTGGTATACAGGTGTCATTTGTGGTACACACGTGTCACTTGTGGTATACAGGTGTCACTTGCAGTATACAGGTGTCACTTGTGGTATACAGGTGTCACTTTCGGCATACAGGTGTCATTTGATGTATATAGGTGTCACTTGCGGCATACAGGTGTCACGTGCGGCATTCAGGTGTCACTTATGGCATACAGGTGTCACGTGCGGCATTCAGGTGTCACTTGTAGCATACAGGTGTCACCTGTGGTATATAGGTGTCACTTGCAGTATACAGGTGTTACTTGTGGTATACAGGTGTCACTTGTAAACAGGAGTCACTTGTGGTATACAAGTGTCACTTGTGGTACACAGGTGTCAATTGCGGAATGCAGGTTTCGCTTGTGGTATACAGGTGTCAATTGTGGTATACATGCGTCGCTTGCAGTGTACAGGTTTCACTTTCGGTATACAGGTGTCACTTAAAATACACAGGTGTCACTTGCGGCATACAGGTGTTACTTTCAGTTACAGGTGTCACTTACGACACACAGGTGTCACTTGCAATATTCAGGTGTCACTTGCAATATTCAGGTGTCACTTGCAATATTCAGGTGTCACTTGCAACATACAGGTGTCACTTGTGGTAAACATGTGTCGCTTGCAGTATACAGGTGTCACTTGTGGTATACAGGTGTCATTTGCAGGATACGGCGGTCACTTATGGTATACAGGTGTCACTTGTGATATACAGGTGTCACTTATGGTATACATGTTCCACTTGTGGTATACAGTGTAACTTGCGGTATACAGGTGTAACTTGTGGTATACAGGAGTCAATTTCGTTATACAGGTGTCACTTATGGTATACAGGTGTCACTTGTGGTATACAGGTGTCACTTATGGTATACATGTGCCACTTGCTGTATACAGGTGTCACTTGTGGTATACAGGTGTCACTTGCGGTATACAGGAGTCACTTTTGGTATACAGGTGTCACTTGTGGTATACAGGTGTCACTTGTGGTATACAGGCATCACTTGTGGTATACAGGTGTCACTTGTGGTATACAGGTGTCACTTGATGAATAAAGGTGTCACTTTCTGTATACAGGTGTTGTGGGAACCGACCTGTGAGTTTTATATTTATTTAATTTATATGAATTTATATAGAATTTATAATTACGTTAATTTATATACTTCGATAGCAATTGGTATGATGTTAAGTGGACTATATTTCTGCAATAATCTCACAAATCGATTCATACACATTAGAGGGGGGGGTTAATATTGAATTTATATATATGCAGCCAATCAAACTACAGTATTAAACTACATATATTGCTAAACATTGAAGAGGTTCCTTATCTTATTGTACAGCAGGCCTTAGTCCACCAGGTAAAACTAGGATGTAGACACAAAATTTTCCTCGTGTGAGGTAGCTTCCATCACCCTGGTAACTGATACACAAAGCATGCTTCCTCGTCTTGTACCTGTCAAAGGGCGCTAGCTATGAAGCCAGAATCCTAATATATGACAGCTATATCAGAGAAAAATCTGTACATTGAACCAAACAAAGACCAAGGCTTAATTACCTTTAGTTTGAGGCGATTTCGTATTCTAACCAGCTCACCCTATCTACAGACGTTAATGGCCAAAAATGAATAGATAAATGGGTTTCGGCAGAACACTTAGCTTGTTTATTGTCGACTGCGTGTTGATGATGATAGATCACTAATATCATCTCCACTACACTTCGTCCAAGAGATATGATAGGAGCTGAATTTGTTCTCTGCGCCTCTGTAGTCTTAAAAACAATGGCTGACACTCCATACTCCTGACGCTACTAGCCGACATTGTCCAGATATGATAGGAGCCGTTCACTCCACGCGTCTCGGAGGTGACAACAACAATGGCTGACCCCTCCTCCCTTCACTGACGCCTCCCTCACTTTGTAGAGATGTCAGTAACTTGAGAGAAGGGTCACATTTACTCTTTTTTGATACTGATAATAAAGTTAATTAAAATAAGATGTTTTTATGATGGCAAACGTCCAAAGACTAATGTATTTAAGAATAATTCCCAACACAATAGCTGGTGAATTATAATAGTATGTGGCTATGATATCCCGTTTTCTATAGCGGAAACTCCACTACAAGTTACACTTCTATGGGTAACTTGTGTATACAATGGCAGCAATATTGTCTGCAAATTGCATTGATATAAGTAAATGGTGTCGGATTTTCCGACAGGTGTCACTTGTGGTAAACAGGAGGCTCTTGTGGTATACAGGTGTCACTTGTAGAATACAGGTGTCACTTTCTGTATACAGGAGTCACTTACAGTACACAGGTGTCACTTGTGGTATACAGGTGTCACTTGCAGTATACAGGTGTCACTTGTGGTATACAGGTGTCACTTAATTGTGGAATACAGGTGTCACTTACGGTATACAGGTGTCACTTGTGGTATACGAGTGTCACTTGTGGTATACAGGTGTCACTTGTGGTATACATGTTTAATTTGTTGTATACAGGTGTCCCTTTTGGTATACAGGTGTCACTTGTGGTATACAGGTGTCACTTGTGGTATACAGGTGTCACTTGTGGTATACAGGTGTCACTTGTGGTATACAGGTGTCACTTGTGGTATACAGGTGTCACTTGTGGTATACAGGTGTCACTTAATTGTGGAATACTGGTGTCTCTTGCGGTATACAGGTGTCACTTTTGGTATACGAGTGTCACTTGTGGTATACAGGTGTCACTTGTGGTATACAGGTTTAATTGTTGTATACAGGTTTCCCTTGTGGTATACAGGTGTCACTTGTGGTATACAGGTGTCACTTGTGGTATACAGGTGTCACTTGTGGCATACAGGTGTCACTTGTGGTATACAGGTGTCACATGTGGTAGAGAGGTGTCACTTGTGGTATAGAGGTCACTTGCGGTATACAGGTGTCACTTGCGGTATACAGATGTCACTTGTGGTACAAAGGTGTCACTTGTGGTATACAGGTGTCACTTGTGGTATACAGGTGTCACTTGTGGTATACAGGTGTCACTTGTGGTATACAGGTGTCACGTACGGTATACAGGTGTCACTTGCACTATACAGGTGTCACTTGTGGTATACAGGTGTCACTTGTGGTATACAGGTGCCACTTGCACTATACAGGTGTCACTTATGGTACACAGATGTCACTTGTGGTATACAGGTGTCACTTGCAGCATACAGGTGTCACTTGAGTTATACAGGTGTCACTTGTGGTATACAGGTGTCACTTGTGGTATACAGGTGTCACTTGTGGTACACGCGTGTCACTTGTGGTATACAGGTGTCATTTGTGGTACACGCGTGTCACTTGTGGTATACAGGTGTCACTTGCAGTATACAGGTGTCACGTGTGGTATATAGGTGTCACTTACGGTACACAGGTGTCACTTGTGGTATACAGGTGTTACTTGTGGTATATAGGTGTCACTTACGGTACATAGGTGTCACTTGTGGTACACAGGTGTTACTTGTGGTATACAGGTTTCACTTGTAGCATACAGGTGTCACTTGTGGTATACAGGTGTCACTTGTGGTATACAGGTGTCACTTGTGGTATACAGGTGTCACTTGTGGTATACAGGTGTCACTTAATTGTGGAATACTGGTGTCATTTGCGGTATACAGGTGTCACTTGTGGTATACGAGTGTCACTTGTGGTATACAGGTGTAACTTGTGGTATACAGGTTTAATTTGTTGTATACAGGTGTCCCTTGTGGTATACAGGTGTCACTTGTGGTATACAGGTGTCACTTGTGGTATACAGGTGTCCCTTGTGGCATACAGGTGTCACTTGTGGTATACAGGTGTCACATGTGGTACAGAGGTGTCACTTGTGGTATAGAGGTCACTTGCGGTATACAGGTGTCACTTGCGGTATACAGATGTCACTTATGGTACAAAGGTGTCACTTGTGGTATAAAGGGGTCACTTGTGGTATACAGGTGTCACTTGTGGTACAAAGGTGTCACTTGTGGTATACAGGTGTCACTTGTGGTATACAGGTGTCACTTGTGATATACAGGTGTCACTTGTGGTATACAGGTGTCACTTGTGGTATACAGGTGTCACTTGTGATATACAGGTGCCACTTGCACTATACAGGTGTCACTTACGGTACACAGATGTCACTTGTGGTATTCAGGTGTTACTTGCAGCATACAGGTGTCACTTGTTGGTATACAAGTGTCACTTGTGGTATACAGGTGTCACTTGTGGTACACAGGTGTCATTTTTGGTATACAGGTGTCACTTGTGATGTACAGGTGTCAATTGTGGTATACAGGTGTCATTTGTGGTACACACGTGTCACTTGTGGTATACAGGTGTCACTTGCAGTATACAGGTGTCACTTGTGGTATATAGGTGTCACTTACGGTACACAGGTGTCACTTGTGGTATACAGGTGTTACTTGTGGTATATACGTGTCACTTACGGTACACAGGTGTCACTTGTGGTACACAGGTGTCACTTGTGGTACATAGGTGTCATTTACGGCACACAGGTGTCACTTGTGGTATACAGGTGTTACTTGTGGTATACAGGTTTCACTTGAAGTATACAGGTGTCATTTGTGGTATACAGGTGTCACTTGTGCTATACAGATGTCACTTGTGGTATACAGGTGTCACTTGTGGTATACAGGTGTCACTTGTGGTATACAGATGTCACTTGTAGTACATAGGTGTCACTTGTGGTATACAGGTGTCAGTTGTGGTATACAAGTGTCACTTGTGGTATACAGGTGTCACTGGTGGTACACATGTGTCACTTGTGGTATACAGGTGTCACTTTCGGCATACAGGTGTCATTTGCTGTATATAGGTGTCACTTGCGGCATACAGGTGTCACGTGCGGCATTCAGGTGTCACTTGTGGCATACAGGTGTCACGTGCGGCATTCAGGTGTCACTTGTGGCATACAGGTGTCACCTGTGGTATATAGGTGTCACTTGCAGTATACAGGTGTTACTTGTGGTATACAGGTGTCACTTGTAAACAGGAGTCACTTGTGGTATACAGGTGTCACTTGTGATGTACAGGTGTCAATTGTGGTATACAGGTGTCATTTGTGGTACACACGTGTCACTTGTGGTATACAGGTGTCACTTGCAGTATACAGGTGTCACTTGTGGTATATAGGTGTCACTTACGGTACACAGGTGTCACTTGTGGTATACAGGTGTTACTTGTGGTATATAGGTGTCACTTACGGTACACAGGTGTCACTTGTGGTACACAGGTGTCACTTGTGGTATATAGGTGTCATTTACGGCACACAGGTGTCACTTGTGGTATACAGGTGTTACTTGTGGTATACAGGTTTCACTTGAAGTATACATGTGTCACTTGTGGTATACAGGTGTCACTTGTGGTATACAGGTGTCACTTGTGGCATAGAGGTGTCACTTGTGGTATACAGGTGTCACATGTGGTAGAGAGGTGTCACTTGTGGTATAGAGGTCACTTGCGGTATAAAGGTGTCACTTGCGGTATACAGATGTCACTTGTGGTACAAAGGTGTCACTTGTGGTATACAGGTGTCACTTGTGGTATACAGGTGTCACTGTGGTATACAGGTGTCACTTGTGGTATACAGGTGTCACGTACGGTATACAGGTGTCACGTACGGTATACAGGTGTCACTTGCGGTATACAGGTGTCACTTGTGGTATACAGGTGTCACTTGTGGTATACAGGTGCCACTTTGGCTATACAGTGTCACTTACGGTACACAGATGTCACTTGTGGTATACAGGTGTCACTTGTGGTATACAGGTGTCACTTGTAAACAGGAGTCACTTGTGGTATACAGGTGTCACTTGTGGTACACAGGTGTCAATTGCGGAATGCAGGTTTGCTTGTGGTATACAGGTGTCATTGTGGTATACAGGCGTCGCTTGCAGTGTACAGGTTCACTTTCGGTATACAGGTGTCACTTAAAATACACAGGTGTCACTTGCGGCATACAGGTGTACTTTCAGTACAGGTGTCACTTACGACACACAGGTGTCACTTGCAATATTCTGGTGTACTTGCAATATTCAGGTGTCACTTGCAATATCAGGTGTCACTTGCAACATACAGGTGTCACTTGTGGTAAACATGTGTCGCTTGCAGTATACAGGTGTCACTTGTGGTATACAGGTGTCACTTGCAGGATACAGNTGTGGTATACAGGTGTCACTTGTGGTATACAGGTGTCACTTGTGGTATACAGGTGTCACTTGTGGTATACAGGTGTCACTTGTGGTATACAGGTGTCACTTGTGATATACAGGTGTCAATTGTGGAATAGGGTCACTTGTGGTATACAGGTGTCACTTGTGGATACGAGTGTCACTTGGGTATACAGGTGTCACTTGCGGTATACAGGTTAACTTGTTGTATACAGGTGTCACTTGCGTACACAGGTGTCACTTGTGGTATACAGGTGTCACTTGCATTATACAGTTGTCACTTGTGGTATACAGGTGTCACTTGTGGTATACAGGTGTCACTTACGGTATACAGGTGTCACTTGCAGTATACAGGTGTCACTTGTGGTATACAGGTGTCACTTAATGTGGTATACAGGTGTCACTTACGGATACAGGTGTCACTTGTGGTATACGAGTGTCACTTGTGGTATACAAGTGTCACTTGTGGTATACAGGTTTAACTTGTGGTATACAGGTGTCCTTGTGGTATACAGATTCACTTGTGGTACAAGGTGTCACTTGTGGTATACAGGTGTCACTTGTGGTATACAGGTGCACTTGTGGTACAGGTGTCACTTGTGGTATACAGGTGTCACTTGTGGTATACAGGTGTCACTTGTGGTACACAGGTGTCACTTGTGGTATACAGGTGACTTGTGGTATACAGGTGTCACGTACGGTATACAGTGTCACTTGCGGTATACAGGTGTCACTTGTGGTATACAGGTGTCACTTGTGGTATACAGGTGCACTTGCACTATACAGGTGTCACTTACGGTACACAGATGTCACTTGTGGTATAAAGGTGTCACTTGCAGCATACAGGTGTCACTTGTGCTATACAGGTGTCACTTGTGGTATACAAGTGTCACTTGTGGTATACAGGTGTCACTTGTGGTATACAGGTGTCATTTGTGGTATACAGGTGTCACTTGTGATGTACAGGTGTCAATTGTGGTATACAGGTGTCATTTGTGGTACACGCGTGTCCCTTGTGGTATACAGGTGTCACTTGCAGTATACAGGTGTCACTTGTGGTATATAGGTGTCACTTACGGTACACAGGTGTCACTTGTGGTATACAGGTGTTACTTGTGGTATATAGGTGTCACTTACGGTACACAGGTGTCACTTGTGGTACACAGGTGTCACTTGTGGTATATAGGTGTCATTTACGGCACACAGGTGTCACTTGTGGTATACAGGTGTTACGTGTGGTATACAGGTTTCACTTGATGTATACAGGTGTCACTTGTGTTATACAGGTGTCACTTGTGCTATACAGATGTCACTTGTGGTATACAGGTGTCACTTGCGGTATACAGGTGTCACTTTTGGTATACAGGTGTCACTTGTGGTATACAGATGTCACTTGTAGTACATAGGTGTCACTTGTGGTATACAGGTGTCACTTGTGGTATACAAGTGTCACTTGTGGTATACAGATATCACTTGTGGTACATAGGTGTCACTTGTGGTATACAGGTGTCACTTGTGGTATACAGGTGCTGCTTGTGTTATACAGGTGTCACTTGTAGTATTCAGGTGCCACTTGTGGTATACAGGTGCCACTTGTGGTATACAGGTGTCACTTGTGGTATACAGGTGTCACTTGCAGTATACAGATGCCACTTGTGGTATACAGCTGCCACTTGTGGTATACAGGTGTCACTTGTGGTATACAGATGTCACTTGGGGTACACAGGTGTCACTTGTGGTATACAGGTGTCACTTTCGGCATACAGGTGTCATTTGCTGTATATAGGTGTCACTTGCGGCATACAGGTGTCACGTGCGGCATTCAGGTGTCACTTGTGGCATACAGGTGTCACCTGTGGTATACAGGTGTCACTTGTGGTATATAGGTGTCATTTACGGTACACAGGTGTCACTTGGGGTATACAGGTGTTACTTGTGGTATACAGGTTTCACTTGAAGTATAAAGGTGTCACTTGTGGTATACAGGTGTCACTTGTGCTATACAGATGTCACTTGTGGTATACAGGTGTCACTTGTGGTATACAGGTGTCACTTAATTGTGGAATACAGGTGTCACTTACGGTTTACAGGTGTCACTTGTGGTATACGAGTGTCACTTGTGGTATACCGGTGTCACTTGTGGTATACATGTTTAATTTGTTGTATACAGGTGTCCCTTGTGGTATACAGGTGTCTCTTGTGGTATACAGGTGCCACTTGTGGTATACAGGTGTCACTTGCAGCATACAGGTGTCACTTGTGTTATACAGGTGTCACTTGTGGTATACAAGTGTCACTTGTGGTATACAGGTGTGACTTGTGATGTACAGGTGTCAATAGTGGTATACAGGTGTCATTTGTGGTACACGCGTGTCACTTGTGGTATACAGGTGTCACTTGCAGTATACAGGTGTCACTTGTGGTATATAGGTGTCATATACGGTACACAGGTGTCACTTGTGGTATATAGGTGTCATATACGGTACACAGGTGTCACTTGTGGTATACAGGTGTTACTTGTGGTATATAGATGTCACTTACGGTACACAGGTGTCACTTGTGGTACACAGGTGTCACTTGTGGTATATAGGTGTCATTTACGGCACACAGGTGTCACTTGTGGTATACAGGTGTTACTTGTGGTATACAGGTTTCACTTGAAGTATACAGGTGTCACTTGTGGTATACAGGTGTCACTTGTGCTATACAGATATCACTTGTGGTATACAGGTGTCACTTGTGGTATACAGGTGTCACTTTTGGTATACAGGTGTCACATGTGGTATACAGATGTCACTTGTAGTACATAGGTGTCACTTGTGGTATACAGGTGCCGCTTGTGTTATACAGGTGTCACTTGTAGTATTCAGGTGCCACTTGTGGTACACAGGTGTCACTTGTGGTATACAGGTGTCACTTTCGGCATACAGGTGTCATTTGCTGTATATAGGTGTCACTTGCGGCATACAGGTGTCACGTGCGGCATTCAGGTGTCACTTGTGGCATACAGGTGTTACTTGTGGAATATAGGTTTCACTTGAGGTATACAGGTGTCACTTGTGGTATACAGGTGTCACTTGTGCTATACAGATGTCACTTGTGGTATACAGGTGTCACTTGTGGTATACAGGTGTCACTTCTGGTATACAGGTGTCACTTGTGGAATACAGGTGTCACTTGTGGTATACAGATGTCACTTTAGTACATAGGTGTCACTTGTGGTATACAGGTGTCACTTGTGGTATACAGGTGTCACTTGTGGTATACAGGTGTCACTTGGGGTACACAGGTGTCACTTGTGGTATACAGTTGTCACTTTCGGCATACAGGTGTCATTTGCTGTATATAGGTGTCACTTGCGGCATACAGGTGTCACGTGCGGCATTCAGGTGTCACTTGTGGCATACAGGTGTCACCTGTAGTATACAGGTGTCACTTGTGGTATATAGGTGTCATTTACGGTACACAGGTGTCACTTGTGGTATACAGGTGTTACTTGTGGTATACAGGTTTCACTTGAAGTATACAGGTGTCACTTGTGGTATACAGGTGTCACTTGTGCTATACAGATGTCACTTGTGGTATACAGGTGTCACTTGTGGTATACAGGTGTCACTTAATTGTGGAATACAGGTGTCACTTACGGTTTACAGGTGTCACTTGTGGTATACGAGTGTCACTTGTGGTATACCGGTGTCACTTGTGGTATACATGTTTATTTGTTGTATACAGGTGTCCCTTGTGGTATACAGGTGTCTCTTGTGGTATACAGGTGCACTTGTATTATACAGGTGTGACTTGTGGTATACAGGTGTCACTTGTGGTATGCAGGTGTCACTTAATTGTGGAATACTGTGTCACTTGCGTGTTCAGGTGTCACTTGTGGTATACGAGTGTCACTTGTGGTATACAGGTGTCACTTGTAGTATACAGGTTTAATTTGTTGTATACGGTGTCCCTTGTGGTATACAGGTGTCACTTGTGGTATACAGGTGTCACATGTGGTACAGAGGTGTCACTTGTGGTATAGAGGTCACTTGCGGTATACAGGTGTCACTTGCGGTATACAGGTGTCACTTGTGGTACAAAGGTGTCACTTGGGTATACAGGGGTCACTTGTGGTATACAGGTGTCACTTGTGGTACAAAGGTGTCACTTGTGGTATACAAGGGTCACTTGTGGTATACAGGTGTCACTTGTGGTATACAGGTGTCACTTGTGGTATACAGGTGTCACTTGTGGTATACAGGTGTCATGTACGGTATACAGGTGTCACTTACGGTATACAGGTGTCACTTGCGGTATACAGGTGTCACTTGTGGTATACAGGTGTCACTTGTGGTATACAGGTGCCACTTGCACTATACAGGTGTCACTTACGGTACACAGATGTCACTTGTGGTATACAGGTGTCACTTTCAGCATACAGGTGTCACTTGTGTTATACAGGTGTCACTTTTGGTATACAAGTGTCACTTGTGGTATACAGGTGTCACTTGTGGTATACAGGTGTCATTTGTGGTATACAGGTGTGACTTGTGATGTACAGGTGTCAATTGTGGTATACAGGTGTCATTTGTGGTACACGCATGTCACTTGTGGTATACAGGTGTCACTTGCAGTATACAGGTGTCACTTGTGGTATATAGGTGTCATATACGGTACACAGGTGTCACTTGTGGTATACAGGTGTTACTTGTGGTATATAGATGTCACTTACGGTACACAGGTGTCACTTGTGGTACACAGGTGTCACTTGTGGTATATAGGTGTCATTTACGGCACACAGGTGTCACTTGTGGTATACAGGTGTTACTTGTGGTATACAGGTGTCACTTGGGGTATACAGGTGTCACTTGGTATACAGGTGTCACTTGTGGTATACAGGTGTCACTTTGGTATACAGGTGTCACTTGTGGTATACAGGTGTCACTTGTGGTATACAGGTGTCACTTGTGGTATACAGGTGTCACTTGTGGTATACAGGTGTCACTTGTGGTATACAGGTGCCGCTTGTGTTATACAGGTGTCACTTGTAGTATTCAGGTGCCACTTGTGGTATACAGGTGTCACTTGTGGTATACAGGTGTCACTTTCGGCATACAGGTGTCACTTTCGGCATACAGGTGTCATTTGCTGTATACAGGTGTCACTTGCGGCATACAGGTGTCACTTGCGGCATTCAGGTGTCACTTGTGGCATACAGGTGTCACTTGTGGTATACAGGTGTCACTTGTGGTATACAGGTGTCATGTGGTATACAGGTGTCACTTGTGGTATACAGGTGTCACTTGTGGTATACAGGTTTCACTTGTGGTATACAGGTGTCACTTGTGGTATACAGGTGTCACTTGTGGTATACAGATGTCACTTGTGGTATACAGGTGTCACTTGTGGTATACAGGTGTCACTTGTGGTATACAGGTGTCACTTGTGGTATACAGGTGTCACTTGTGGTATACAGGTGTCACTTGGTACATAGGTGTCACTTGTGGTATACAGGTGTCACTTGTGGTATACAGGTGTCACTTGTGGTATACAGGTGTCACTTGTGGTATACAGGTGTCACTTGGGGTACACAGGTGTCACTTGTGGTATACAGTTGTCACTTTCGGCATACAGGTGTCATTTGCTGTATATAGGTGTCACTTGCGGCATACAGGTGTCACGTGCGGCATTCAGGTGTCACTTGTGGCATATAGGTGTCACGTGCGACATTTGTCACTTGTGGCATACAGGTGTCACCTGGTATATAGGTGTCACTTGCAGTATACAGGTGTTACTTGTGGTATACAGGTGTCACTTGTAACCGGAGTCACTTGTGGTATACAGGTGTCACTTGTGGTACACAGGTGTCAATTGCGGAATGCAGGTTTCGCTTGTGGTATACAGGTGTCAAATGGTATACAGGCGTCGCTTGCAGTGTACAGGTTTCACTTTCGGTATACAGGTGTCACTTTAAATGCACAAGTGTCACTTGTGGCATACAGATGTTACTTTCAGTTACAGGTGTCACTTACGATACACAGGTGTCACTTGCAATATTCAGGTGTCACTTGCAATATTCACGTGTCACTTGCAATATTCAGGTGTCACTTGCAACATACAGGTGTCATTGTGGTAACATGTGTCGCTTGCAGTATACAGGTGTCATTTGTGGTATACAGGTGTCACTTTC
>WNGS01162675.1:13834-25314 GCA_020271785.1 Procambarus virginalis
TATATATATATATATATATATATATATATATATAATATATATATATATATATATATATTAATATATATATAATCCCTCCTCTTTCCGTTCCAAAATCGATCGGCAGGAAAGAACGCATTAAAATACACCAACCAAATACTGAATCAAAATCAACAAAAATTAAATTTTGGACTTTTGTAGCTATCACCCCCCCCCCAGGCCCTTTGTTAACCTGACCCGGTCACTTATTGAAAGCAACTCCCGCTCCGATCAACTCGTCAACATGACAGGAAATTGAGGTCGGATACTGACTAAAAAATATTTAAAGAAATTGTTTAAAAAAAAATGGCACTAAATGTAGTGAATAACTTTGAATGCTTATTAAAAAAAATAGTGAAAGGTTGGTAACTAGCTGAAGATAACTTCAATATACGTATGTATGAGCAATAAAAAAAAACATTTATTGTATTTGAATATGGTCCGTATAAATATGGGTATCCTTATATCTAAACATATAGACCGGAATCTACTAAATAGGGGTTTAGTAACGAATATATTACCATTGAACTCATGTGTATAAAATATTGTAATGGTGTGTATATATAAAATGGTAAATTCAAAATTAAATGCATATAATTAAATACAAAACTCGTCATTAAATGAATATATTCATAATTAAAATTAACGTTAAAATATATATAGTAGTTTATAGTTAAAACAAGGAAGAGAAAGAGAGCTTTAAACTCCTTAAAAATTTATGAGGTTTTAGTGTAAAGTTTAAGGTCAATGTTCTTAAGAATTCCCCCTAGCTCAATTACGTGGACCCTACCGAGGACGGCAGCTACAACTCAAGACGGTCAGATGACAAGAGGCTCCTGGTGCTTGAGTCTTTCTCCACAACATCACTTGATCAACGATCATTGACTCCTAAGTTACATTTTGAGCATGATAACTCACATGCAGATATCGGTGATATCTCCCTGGTGCGCTGTACCCCGTGTCTGACCCCGTGTCTCTTGAATATTCTTGTCTTCGTGTCTTGCCAGACACTGTTAACTCGCCACCTTCCCAGACACTGTTCTCAGTCTTTACTAGTTATGGTTCTCCTGTCTCGAGGCTTCAATTCTTCGTTTGACCAAACCACACACTAGAAGGTGAAGGGACGATGACGTTTCGGTCCGTCCTGGACCATTTTCAAGTCGATTGTGTTCTCAAGTCGACCATTTTCAAGTCGATTGTGTTCTCAAGTCGACCATTCTCAAGTCGATTGTGTTCTCAAGTCGACCATTCTCAAGTCGATTGTGTTTTCAAGTCGACTATTCTCAAGTCGATTGTGTTCTCAAGTCGACCATTCTCAAGTCGATTGTGTTATCAAGTCGACCATTCTCAAGTCGATTGTGTTATCAAGTCGACAATTCTCAAGTCGATTCAATTCTTCGTGTCAGTTCGTCTCTACTACACCAATATTAACATTTTTCATTCCACTACTTTATTCTGAGCAGCGAGATCTAAAGACCCATTCCTCAATGTTATCGCTTCCTCGTGAATACGATTTATATTTTTATTTTATAATGCAAATAGGAATGAGGCCAAATATGTATACATTTGTATGTGTGTTTATTTTCGTGAGAGTGGTTGTGACCCGTTAACGGTGCACCATTCCTTGACATATGCTAATTAGTGTGTAAAGAATGTTGAGCTGTGTGTAGGAGAGTCCGCTTGGTGGGCAGAGAGGTAGTGTATATACAGATGTAAATGTATATTCTAATTTTAGAAGATGTAAATGTGGGAAGAGAGCGATGCTGTATTCATTTCGTCTTGGTTTGCAAATCTCGGTTATCTTTCCTTGATGTGCTAGACTGCGAATGATAGCATGTTTTTCAGTGTGACGCGGGAATGTTGCTGCAGTGATGCACATTTGTGATTGCAATAACGGCGGTTGTTAAAATATTTATTTCCCGATTTTGTTTTGCCAGATATAACCTGATTTGTATGGAATATTTTTTTTTCATTCACGCAATTCAATTTTCTGGTATGCTAATTATATCGTGGTTCTTCCGCTTTAATAGGTTAAAAGGCCTATTAACCTCAGGAGGGTTATTAAGGGCTATCAACCTTTCTAGGGTTATTAAGGCCTACCAACCTTTGGAGGGTTATTAAGGCTTATCAACCTCTGGAGGGTTATTAAGGAATATCAACCTCTGGAGGGTTATTAAGGAATATCAACCTCTGGAGGGTTGTTAAGGAATATCAACCTCTGGAGGGTTGTTAAGGCCTATCAGCCTTTGGAGGGTTGTTAAGGCCTATCAGCCTTTGGAGGGTTGTTAAGGCCAATCAACCTCTGGAGGGTTATTAAGGCCTATCAACCTCTGGAGTGTTGTTAAGGCCTATCAACCTCTGGAGGGTTATTAAGGAATATCAACCTCTGGAACGTTGTTACCCTGGAAACACAAACCGAAACTGTCTCTATTCTCCGCTTGTTACAACTTGTAATAAAGTTGTTACATCTTGGCTTAACGTGTTTATGACGTATTAGAGCGTTGTTACAACTTGCTATATCGGTTGTTATAACTGGTTAGGAGGTGTTAAAACATGTTCGAACGTTGTACCAACGTCGTAGTTTCGGTGTGTGTTTGGCGGGTAAGGCCTATCAGCCTCAATACGGTTATTAAGGCCTATCAACCACTGGAGGGTTATTAAAACCTACCAACCTCTGGAGGGTTACTAAAACCTATCAACCTCTTCACCCTCCCTTCTCTCATCATCATTCACCTCTCATTCATCATCTAACTTCGAAACTCGTCTTTCACTCAAACTTCTCCACCTCCTCTCCTGCCTCCATTCCTGCCTGCCCTTTCTCTTTCTCCGTTCCCTGCGCTTCACTGATCCTTGACTAACCAGTTCCTCTCGCTCCTGCCCCTCTGTCCCAGTACTCGTATTGGACCTTTCTCTATTGTCTACCTGTACTCACACCTCTTCTTGAGTTTTCCTCCCATGTCCCCTCTATCCCATACCGGTTCCCCTCTTTGTCACCCGTCTGTGTTTCCCAATCTGTCTTCCCCTCTGTTTTACCGTCTTCTCGTTTCCCCTTCCATGTTTTCCTCTTCCTTCTTTGTCCTGCCCTCTCGCTCTAATGTTTCTTACTGCCTTCAAGGAACTCCACAGCACCACAAGTGAGTCTGTGCTTTGGCTCCAATTTCCCCCGATGCTTGGGAAAACATGTAGATGTCAATTGAAGCAACGGAGAGCAAGGAGAGAAAGTGGAAGCAAGTGGGGAGAGGGGAAAAGTTGGAAAGGAGTTTACTGCTCAGACTAGCTCCCACGTCTTCTGGTTTACAGATATAAGCTTGGCATCAGGCGTAATACCGTTTCGGTGGTTTACAAACGTATAACTTATACTTAAGATAATGCGTTTGTTTATAGCGTATGTATACTATATATAAACATAAAAGCTATCTTTAATCAAGATTTTCTACTTTCGTGTTGGTGTGTGTTTGACGATGTACTTTGAGGATTTATTTTATAGTTCTCGTTAGATATTTCCCGTTCTCGTTACTTTTTTTCCACGTTTAAGATGTTTCCTCAGCCTGCATAATTGACAGGGAATTGTAAGCCTGTAGTTGAAAACCCTTGAAGCAGCTTTCCCCAGCCCCGAAATTCTGAAATGAGGAGCGGAGTCGTGTAGTTTCCGTTCGTTGGAGTTTATTTAGAAGTTCAGTGATTAGTATTTTCTGGCTGGAGACATTGTGTTTGAGGTTGCGTAGGGGAGGGGCGAAGTATCAGCGGAAAGGACGAGTACCGGAATGGGTTGATCAGATAGAGAGGAGCCTAGATTGGAAGAAGAGCATGAGCAAAGGGTGGCAGAGGAGGCGGGGTGATAAAATAGGTGGAAAAAGGGGAGATAGGAGACGAACTAGGTAGTGGAAGTAGTTGGAAAGTTTCAGAGGGAAGAGTCTAGAGAGAAAGGAAGTAGAGAGGGAGAGGGACCTGTGAGAGAGGAGGCAGAAAGGGAAGAGAGGGAAACGAGAGAGGGGGGGGGGTGTTTTTTGAGAGGGGGGGGAGGGAGGCACAGCTGGACCCAACTTGGGGTACAAATTGTATAAACTCAAGTACCACTGTGTGACAATGCCCTTCAGAAATATTTTTCCTATCACGCATATCTTCGCGCGATCACCCACAGCGCGCGCACAACAACACCATACACACAAGTCACCACACACACGCACGCACACACAAGCCCACAACACCCCACGCTCACACAACACACGCACACCCACACGCGCACACACACAACACACACCAACACACCACACACCACACACACACACACACACACACCCCCACAACACACACACACACACACCACACACCAAACACCGACACCGCACATTGCTTTCGACATCCTATCTATCATGGTGGACTTAGCCAAGGTAAGATACTCTAGGAGCATAAGTGAGCCTCATGAGGAGTTACACAAACATGGAGAACTCAATGTGTTAAAATGATAAATGAGAACTTTTAAAGCTAAAGGGCCAACAGGAACGATGACGATGACGAACCAGCCAGACATGATCTTGTATTCACTCTCAGTGTCATACATAATGGAGGACAACTTTGAATCATCCTTGAGAATGAGTCCTGAGAGGCATATGGTAATAATTAATGACTTCGAGGAACTACTTTTACACCCTCTTGAAACGAGAACAAATAGGGAAGACGTGTTCACCAAATTAAAAATATATCAGGGTAATTTCCACGAGGGTTTATGAGGCGGCTGGTGTTGTTAAAGATTGCACTACCTGGCACAAGCAGTTCCAAGTAGCACGGGCACGGGCTATGGTGAGCCCGCATAGTAGATGTTTATGAGGCCGGCTGCTCATACTATATTAACCTAATCTTAGTTCTGTCTGAACCTAATCGTAGTGTGTGTCCTACAGCTACGACAGGGATGACACTATCTGTCCTAAAAATGCAGTAGACATCTTCGACACCAGTTAAGACGGAGGTGAAGACATTGTACACCAATTGCCTTAAACAAACCAGTTAAAACGATAACAACGCCCGCAAGACACCACAGGCAATGTCCAAAATAGTAAAACATTTGCAGAAAGACGGTCACAAAACGGACGAAAGATGTTGACCAAACCAAACACTAGAAAGTGAAGGGACGATGACCTTTCGGTCCGTCTGGATCCAGTTTCACATCGACGTGTGAATTGTCCAGTACGGACCTGTGTGATAACGTCGGCGCTCTTCACCTTTCTAGTGGTGTGGTCTGGGTCCAACATATTAAACCCTGAGCGACAAGACTAAACAAACTAGAATGTCAGAACAATAAAGCAAGAGGGTGTCACTAGCGGTCTCCTGGCACTCTCGCCAATCTGCAACAGGCAGTAAATGCAACTTTTTGCAACTTTTGCAACTGGGAACTGACACGATGATAAATGGGCCTGCTGCGCAGGGTCTTAGGTTTTATTCCCTCCTCCATCATTGCCGTCGCCGTTTTCTTCATCCTTCTTTAACATCGAAAACCCATCTTCACCCATCCTAAAATACGCCCTAAATAATACTTTATAAAAGCAAAAGGGGGGGTAGGAGTCAGAGGGGGAGGGGGAGAGGGAAGAGGGGGATGGGGGGGGGGGAAAGAAGAAGTAGAGAGAGCAGAGAGAGAGGAGAAGAGGAGAAAGAGAAGAGAGAGAGAGAAGAGAGAGAGAGAGAGAGAGAGACGAGAGAGAGAAGAGTAGAGAGAGAGAGAAGAAGAAGAGTAGAGAGAGAGAAGAAAGAGAGAGAGAAGATGAGAGACAGAGACAGAGACAGAGACAGAAAGAGAAGAGCAGAAGAGGACAGAAGAAGCGAGAGAGAGACAGAGACAGAATGACAGAGCAGAGACATAGGAGGAGAGAGAGAGAAAGAAACAGAGGAGCGAGAGAGAGAGAAGAAGAGAGATAGAGTAAGAGAGAGAGGAGAGGAGAGAGAGAGAGTCGAGAGTAGAGGAGAGACAGTAAGAGAGCTGAGTAGAGAGGGAGAGAGCCAAGCGAGCAACGAGAGAGAGAGAGACAGCTGACAGCGACAAAGAGACAGAGACAGAGACACTCAGACAGAACGGAGATATAGAGAGTCACCAGAGGAGAGGAGAGCAGAATAGGATAGATAGATAGGAGCATGATATCCATGAGGACCTATCATACATAGACAGAGAGATAGAGGAGAGACAGAGACAAAGACATACTACTAGATGACAGAGTATAGATAGAGTATAGAGAGTAGGATAAGATCTAGGGTCATATAGTACTCTAATACCCGAAGTGCGTAGCTTATCTGGTCTTATTATTTGTACTTTCGTTGTGTTGATTTCACACTTTGAAAGTTCTCGTTACATTCATACATATTATAATACCTTTAACCGATATGAATAATACATATATACTGCATATATACGATGAGAATATAGGATATTTCTTTCGCGTATTACCACTAGAGTTCTACCTACCTGTGGAACCAACTTACCGCGCTACACAGCCTTGGTGGAGCGTGAGTAGCCAGTAGCGGTGAGATTGTTTTAAAGTGGATATCAGGAGGGTTCTAGGAAATCTGAGTCGGCCTTCGCCAGCTAGATGAGACTGGAGTATAAGATATGGACGACGTGTCCATAGTAGCGCTCCTACTACTAGCCTTCACATGCGAGATTGACTCTGTCGTCTCTTATGGTGCTGTCATTCCACTGGAACTCTAGGCTAGTGCTAGAAGAGATGTTCCCTATCTCTATATTTAGAAGATAATTAGGTAAATACTATGCAGATGTAGGTATAATATCATACCGAGACTTTAGTGGCCAACCTGCTAATACCGTAGTTGTGCCTAGCTGCTGTGTCGTGTAGTAGTGTGGTAGTGTGTGTCATTAGGTGTGTGTGTGGTGTGTGTGGCGTGTGTACGTGTGTGAAGTGTAGACAGAAGTGTTAAATCCTACATTTGCGTTAGGATATGTATCTTGCTCCCATCTTATTCTCGTTGAGATGACTTTTCGAGGTGTACTGACTATCTGGCTCTATGCTGGAGTCCCGCCATCCTCCACGCTGCCATATCAACGTTGGTACCAGGTTCCTGGTCACCTTGATTGGTTCTAAAACCCTCATAGTTTGACCATTCTGATCTAATGAGTGGATCTGGAGTGGTCCCTCCACCCCTTCCCTGACAAATATAGTAGGACATCTGCCACTGTAACCGGTCCGCCCTATGCCCTTACTGTAACAGAGTTACTTTGTTTCTTATGCTTCTGCTCATGCACGTCTCTTCTGTTTCTCACGCGTCTGCTTTACTCGTGGCAGTGAGGGAAGGGCGTATGATAATCAGATGAAGGGGGAAAAATGAGAAATGGAAATTGGGGTAGAAGGGAGGTCGAAGGTAAGAAAAAGGAGGGTGGAATGGTGTAGGAAAGTCTCGGGGGGGGGGGTGGGGGGGTGTGGGGGGTGGGGGGTTCGGGGGGGTGTGTGGGGTGGTGGGGGGGGGGGGGGTGGGTGTGGGGGGGGGGGGGGGGTGTGTAAAGCCTCCTTTGATGGTTTCTTGTACTCAGCTAGTGGTTTGCGGGGTTTTCTAGCTCCTGGCGTCTTTGGTCCCCGGCTCTCAACTGTCAAACTGGTGTACAGTTTCCTGACCCTCTTGGGCTCTATCACATCTACATTTGAAACGGTGTCAAATGCGTCAGCCTCCACCACATCACTGTGCCTATTGCAATTTCCACCTTTTAACTACCCCTCACTGAAAAAAGTTATTTTAATTCTCCTCTGTGCGAAATATGTCTCTCTTCTTTTTGCCCGCTTCGCTTTCTGTGGGTATGAATTAGACATCTTTTCTTTCAATGCTAGTTCTTCCTCGGTTCTGACATGTTGGTTGTGGTTCGTTGTTTCGTCTCCCTCATGTAGTCTTCCGCAGTCGTGTCTTGTGTAAGTGGGTTTTTTGAACACTGGGTGCTAGAGTTTGTGAAACACAAATTTTCTGAACAAAAGATGAATTGACATGAAGGCGGCCCGTCGGCCAGAGCGGACACCCACGCGCGGGACTTGTATTCCCGTCGCTCCTGCGTTCCGATCCCAGGTGCCTCGGCGAGAAACAATGTGCAAGTTTCGTCACCCGATGCCCCTTACCGAGCAGCATAGGTACTCCCTGGTGTTAGTCCAGCTCGTCACCGCCCGGGCTGCTTCCGTTCCTCCCCCTCCTGGGTGGCCGGGAAGCACCCTGGTCGAAGACCGGTGCCGCGGGCACACCTAAAAAAGCCCCGATAAATCATCTCAAGATAAACTCAAGTAATGATCGTGGATTGTTTACAGCGTTGCTTATACATACCATGGAACGAGTTTGGTGGTAATAAGAGCCCGTTTCAGACCACATAGGTATTTTGCCGTGCCCCCCTAACTACAAATGTGTTTCGTGTTGGCAGGAAGGACGCACGACTGAAAAGTGGGTTCTAAGGCCTTTGAAAATCCGAGAAGACTACCTATTGCTTATTTTGTCCTTTGCTGCTTCTGCTCTGCTTCGATTCTGATTGCATCTCCCTTGTTTTTTTCTGCTATTGCTTTGTCCCTTGTGCCGGTGTTCGTGTCTTGCTTTCCTCTCGCTCTCCACTTTGCCTCTCCTCCCCCTCTTCGCTGCTCTGGCTCATCAGTGCTTTATTTCGCTCGCATTCGCTCCACAGCCACTCTCATTGCCTCCCCTCTTGCTCCTGCTCTCTGTTATGCTTTCCCCTATTCCTGTTCTCTACCATCCCCCCAGTGCCTCCCTGCCTCTCTCCCCTCCTCCTGCTTCCCACCCTGGCTCCTCCTCTTCTCCCCCTCACTTCATTATTAACTGCTCCTGCTTTGCGACCCCCCACCTCCTCGCATTGCCTGCGTTACCCCTGCCTCCTAGCCTTGCTTCTGCCTAACGTTCTGCCCTTCCCTTGCTTTTACCTCTCTTTGCTGTAAATTGCTCCCACTTTGCTCAACCCCTCCTCTCCTCTCCTAATTGCGCTTGCCTCATCTCATCTGTCTTCGGGGCTCTTCTGATTGCTCTGCTTTCTCCCCGTCCCCTTTACTCCTGCCCTCTTTTTGCGATTTGCTTCTCTTCTATACCATTTCCCCCCTCTCTTTCTACATGCTTGCTTGCTTTTGCTTGCTCTCTTTTATATTGTCTCACTTCCTGCTACCCTCTTTTTCTCTCCCTTTCTTGGCTTGCTTTTCTTCTGCCTCTCCCATCACTGCCTCTCCTGTCACTCTCCCTCCTCCCAAACCGTCCAATCCCACCTATTACACCCCCCAAAAAAACCACCCCACCCCTCGGTTGCCCCACTGTACCAGACTAACCTACACTGTGACGGGGGGGGGGGGTATACTGATACCCTATTACTGAGTTTGGGAACAATGGCTCTGTCCACTCCATACACTATTTCGCCTGGTCCTGAAACTGTCATTATCCTCTCAACATGCTTACTGTCTGTCATCCGTGTCAGTGTGTGTCTTTGCAGCGACCAATTTGAAGTTTGTTTCAAGCAAATTTTTCGCATGAGCAGTATAAGCTGGGTTTTTTCTATGATTGAGTACTAATGTGTTTTGCAGTTCTTTGGACCCATGCTCGCTAGCGTCAGTCAGATTGAAGCGTCTGGGATGCTCCTCCGACGTAATTCCGAAACCGCCTCGGTTACTGCCGGCCCTTGCTGATACTTATTTGCAGTTTGTCATTGCATCCACGCTTTCTTATTTCCGTGTGTGTTGGTTTCTCTAATGTACGAGAAACATTTATAGTTAATGAGAGAAATTTGTGGCTGTGTGTGTTTATGTGCAAGTTATGCGCGCTGCAGGTAGGTTCGGTTAATAATATATTTTAAAAAGGGCACACCTCTGGTGCAAATATAAAAAAATTTACGGTGGGCCCATCTTTTACGCCTTGGTCCTGGCTTTAAACGGCCTGATTATTTCTTTAAAACACGACCCTTCGGTGTTTCTGTTACAACACAGCTCATTACAACACAGTAATCACACTGTTGTTTACAACAAGCACAGTACACAAGTAACACACTGTTGTGTTACAACACAGTTCAGTTACAACCCGTACCACACGTCTTTGTTTATCACAACCAGCACAGTTTGTACAAACACGAGTAACACAACCCTGGTTGTCGTCTACAACTCCAGCACTAGTTACAACCAGTAAACTACCACTGTTGGTTACAACCAGCTCAGTTAACGAACAACGGTAACACACCACTGTTATTTAACAACACCAAGACACCATTTACAACCACAGTACACAACTGTTGTTGTTACTTAAACAGCCCGTCTTTTCTGTTCCTACATTAATCACGTTTTGTGATGTTTCATCGCATGAGCCAACACAAAAAACGAACCGTCACTACGGTCTTGTACTTTATGGGCCAAACACATTAATAAGTTTTACAACGAGATCATCGTTTTTGCGAAGTTTTTATTTTTGTCATCCTATCCATAATCCTATACTAAGCCGAAAAATCGATCCAAACGAAACGAGATTTTCTACTCCACTAAGGACATTTTTCTATTGACAAAATTACAGATGGAACTAGTGACATTTTGATCGTGCTCCTGAATATTAATATTTCGTTTTTGTAATATGCGATTATGTAGCCGATATTCAATATATACGAGGTGTGTACTCGTGGCATCCCTCGTCGCCGAAGCTGGCAAATTTACACTATTTCTGCTTATAACGTTTTCGCGAGCGCTTTAAAGGGCCTGGTTCAAACCTGCGGGTTGATTTTACTGTTCCACCAACTCCTTTAACTGTAGCCCCCTCTGTTCACTACCACATAAATATGGTCTTTACTTGGTTTTTAAACGATCTGGCGGTTGCTTTCTTCCACAAATTAGGGAGTGTTAAGTGACCTGTCCGAATCGCTATGCGTGCTATAGTGGTTTTACAAGATGTAAGAACTCTTGTATATACAAATAAAAAATAATAAATTGCAAATAAAACGATGATATCTTGTAAATTGTTCCACCATTGCTTCTGTGCATCTTGCCTGTTGTACATTAAGCTGCGTCTGTTACCTTTGGGTAAGTAATTTAAAATTAGGCAAAATATTTCTAAACCCTCTATTATTTATAATATAATTGACCCGGCTGAAGGTCCAATGTACAATCTAACCTTTGGTTTAAGTTACTTATACCATCTATGGTGCAGTGGTTGCCAGCCGTTTATAGACATTTTCCTGAAGATGATCAATGTCGTGGAGTCTTCAATTCTTCATCATCAGCCTTGAATAGTGTTTAACTCTGGTACAGATTATGAGGGTATTGTGATCTTTCCAAATTTGTGCCATCTGGCCACTCTCCTTCCATTCCTTTGGTGTTTTGTTCCGTTGGGGTCCAGGCCCTCCCACCGAGTTTATGACCACGACTTAAACTAACTTGAAACCCACCTGCCACTTCTGGCCTGTTAAGAAGGCATATTTTGACCAACTCCCCACCATTGGCGCGACACCACCCCCCTTGCCC
>WNGS01162676.1:31681-45517 GCA_020271785.1 Procambarus virginalis
ACCCTTGATTAAGTGTGCTATAAATTCTTCAATTAATGTTTCTACAGGAGACACACCTCACGCTATTCTTTATGGTACAGATAAGATCCTCCCTAATGAATTGATTAACGCACCTCCTACTCCCTTATATAACGTAGATGATTTTGTTCAAGTAAAGGGTAGACAAATGCAACTAGTATTCAAGAAAATACGAGAACAATTGTCCAAAACTACAGCCGAGTTCACTCGAGCATGGAATGAACGAGCTAAACCCAGTAAAATAACTATTGGATCTGTAGTAATGATACTTAACCAACACAGGTCTGGTCCTATGTATAAGTTAACTAAGAAATTTTGGGTCCATATAAGGTAATCGAGCTTATCAAAGGTAACAAGTATAGATTGAAAAATTTAGTATCAGGGGAGTATATAAATGAGCATTTAGACCATATGAAGTTAGCTAAAATGACTGTTGACGACACTGATGAGGAAGATGACAATGAACTTACCCAGACAGATCCTCCTATTGGGACACCACCTTCTGTGGTTACCAGACCACTTGATGTTCAGCAACCCCATACTAGCACTTATAATCTTAGATCTAGACCTCTCGTTTCAACCGTACACTCGCCACATGTCCATTGGCTAGATGATAACGAGGTTATCCCTCAAGATGATAGTTTGTTACATGCAGTTTCATCTGTTCCTGATCCTCAGTCAGAGCCAGAGTTGTATAGTGCTCTGGATGAGCTAGGTGTAGATATCCGCAGAATTTACAATTAAGTGCACTCTGCAGTTATTATGTTTTGTTTTGAAAATTCATTTGGAGTATTTCCACCACATGTGTCTTATTATTACCATATATATATAGTATGATCATGTTTTCTCAATTTTATTTTGTTACAAATTAAATGCCATTGTTAAGTCTACTGCCATTTGTAATTTTTTTTTTACAGTGCTTGTCATAAAGATTTCATTAATGTTCTAGCAACCACATTGAGGCCAGTGAATCCTGACTACTATCACGCAGATGTTAGTCTTCTTGTTCCAGGTCTTGTATATAACTTGTAAATATATTGCAAATTAAATATATTGTACATTGGTCTTGTAAATATATATTGTACATGGAAAAAAAAAAAAAAATCATTATCTAATCTTAAAATTCATTTGTGGTTGTTAGGTCAGAATTTTGTTCAGTAATGTAATAATTGTTTAATTTTGTATTGTTTCAAGCACATGCCATTGACACATGTTAATAATTTTGTTTAGGCAATACCTTGAGTTGTATTGTTCATTCTGACAAGTAGACATACACATGTTCTTCATACTCTGGTGGAATCAAAGCATTGTTACCATGATTTTCACCTATTATGTTCAAAAAAATTTTTTTTTTGGTGCATATGCCAAGATGCTAGAATTATGCACACCTGATCTATTTTCAATGTTTATTATGCAATTTTCACATGTAAGCCATTATTGAATGCCACCGAGGTCCTTTCAGTATCATTGTAACTTTATAGCTAGCCAGAGCTTGTCGACAAGGGACGTCGACTTGGTAGCGTGTCCGAGCGGTGTTATATTCAAATTCCCCGCCAGTTGGAACATAACCAATCACAGCCGAGTAGGCCTCTGACGTCATGCCAGATTCTCAGCCACCAGCCATGCTTGCGGTAGTCAGTTAGCTCCACAGACCCACAGTAGTAGGACCTCGGTTGGCCAGATATATATCTTGTTGCCTTAACCAATAAATCAACGAAACTACATCTGTGCCTACATTCAACCCCCCCACATGGCAAAGAATAAGTCACAGTGCACACACCGTCAAGCCAGTCACAGTACACACACCGACAAGCCAGTCACAGTACACACACTGTCAAGCAAGTCACAGTACACACACCGTCAAGGCAGTCACAGTACACACTCCGTCAAGCCAGTCACAGTACACACTTCGTCAAGCCTGTCACAGTACACACACCGTCAAGCCAATCACAGTACACACTCCGTCAAGCCAGTCACAGTACACACACCGGCAAGCCATTCACAGTACACACCGTCAAGCCAGCGACAATACACACACCGGCAAGCCAGTCACATTACACACACCGTCAAGCCAGCCACAGCACACACACCGTAAGGCCAGCCACAGTACACAAACCGTCAAGCCAGTCACGGTACACACTCCGTCAAGCCAGTCACAGTACACACTCCGTCAAGCCAGTCACAGTACACACACCATCAAGCCAGTCACAGTACACACACCGTCAAGCCAGTCACAGTACACACTCCGTCTTGCCAGTCACAGTACATACACCATCAAGCCAGTCACAGTACATACACCGTCAAGCCAGTCACAGTACACACTCCGACATGCCAGTCATAGTACACACACTGTCAAGGCAGTCACAGTACACACTCCGTCAAGTCAGTCACAATCCACATACCGACAAGCCAGTCACAGTACACACACCGTCAAACCTGTAACAGTACACACACCGTCAAGCCGGTCACAGTACACACACCGTCAAGCCGGTCACAGTACACACACCATCAAGCCAGTCACAGTACACACCGTCAAGCCAGTCACAGTACACACACCGTCAAGCCAGTCACAGTACACACACCGTCAAGCCAGTCACAGTACACAGTCAAGCTAGTCACAGTACACACACCGTCAATCCAGTCACAGTACACACGCCGTCAAGCAAGTCACAGTACACACTTCGTCAAGCCAGTCACAGTACACACTCCGTCAAGCCAGTCACAGTACACACGCCGTCAAGGCAGTCACAGTACACACACCATCAAGTCAGTCACAGTACACACACCGTCAAGCCAATCACAGTACACATCCTTAAGCAAGTCACAGTACACACACCGTCAAGCCAATCACAATACACACAGCCTTAAGCCAGTCACAGTACACACACCGTCAAACCAGTCACAGTACACACACCGACAAGCCAGTCACAGTACACACACCGTCAAGCAAGTCACAGTACACACACCGTCAAGGCAGTCACAGTACACACTCCGTCAAGCCTGTCACAGTACACACACCGTCAAGCCAGTCAAAGTACACACTCCGTCAAGCCAGTCACAGTACACACACCGGCAAGCCATTCACAGTACACACACCGTCTAGCCAGCGACAATACACACACCGGCAAGCTAGTCACATTACACACACCGTCAAGCCAGCTTCAGCACACACACCGTCAGGCCAGCCACAGTACACACACCGTCAAGCCAGTCACGGTACACACTCCGTCAAGCCAGCCACAGTACACACTCCGTCAAGCCAGTCGCAGTACACACACCGTCAAGCCAGTCACAGTGCACACTCCTTCAAGCCAGTCACAGTACACACACCGTCAAACCAGTCACAGTACAAACTCCGTCAAGGCAGCGACAATGCGCACACCGTCAAGGCAGCGACAATGCGCACACCGTCAAGCCAGTCACAGTACACACACCATCAAGCCAGTCACAGTACACACACAGTCAAGCCAGCGACAATACACACACGATCAAGGCAGTCACAGTACACACTCCGTTAAGCCAGTCACAGTACACACACCATCAAGCCAGTCACAGTACACACACCGTCAAGCCAGGTACAATACACACTCCGTCAAGGCAGTCACAGTACACACACCGTCAAGCCAGCCACAGTACACACACCATCAAGCCAGTCACAGTACACACACCGTCAAGCCAGCGACAATACACACTCCGTCAAGGCAGTCACAGTACACACTCCGTCAAGCCTGTCACAGTACACACACCATCAAGCCAGTCACAGTACACACACCGTCAAGCCAGCGACAATACACACTCCGTCAAGGCAGTCACAGTACACACTCCGTCAAGCCTGTCACAGTACACACACCATCAAGCCAGTCACAGTACACACACCTTCAAGCAAGGGACAATACACACTCCGTCAAGGCAGTCACAGTACACACACCGTCAAGCCAGCCACAGTACACACACCATCAAGCCAGTCACAGTACACACACCGTCAAGCCTGCGACAACAGACACTCCGTCAAGGCAGTCACAGTACACACACACACACCGTCAAGCCAGTCACAGTACACACACCGTCAAGCCAGTCACAGTACACACACCGTCAAGCTAGTCATAGTACACACACTGTCAAGCCAGTTACAGTACACACACCGTCAAGCCAGTCACAGTGCACACTCCGTCAAGCCAGTCACAGTACACACACACCGTCAAACCAGTCACAGTACACACTCCGTCAAGGCAGCGACAATGCGCACACCGTCAAGCCAGTCACAGTACACACACCGTCAAGCCAGTCACAGTACACACACCGTCAAGCCAGCCACAGTACACACACCATCAAGCCAGTCGCAGTACACACACCGTCAAGCCAGTCACAGTACACACTCCGTAAAGGCAGTCACAGTACACACACCATCAAGCCAGTCACAGTACACACACACACGCACACCGTCAAGCCAGTCACAGTACACACACTGTCAAGCCAATCACAGTACACACACCGTCAAGCTGGTCACAGTACACACACCGTCAAGCCAGTCACAGTACACACACCGTCAACCCAGTCACAGTATACACACCGTCAGGACAGTCACAGTACACACACCGTCAAGCAAGTCACAGTACGCACACCATTAAGCTTGTCACAGTACACACACCGTCAAGCCAGTCACAGTACACACACAGTCAAGCCAGTCACAGTACACACTCCGTCAAGCCAATCACAGTCAATCCAGTCACAATACACACGCCGTCAAATGAATCACAGTAAACACACCGCCAAGCCAGTCACAGTACACACTCTGTCAAGCCAGTCACAGTTCACACTCCGTCAAGCCAGTCACAGTACACACACAGTCAAGCAAGTCACAGTACACACGCCGTCAAGCCGTTCATAGTACACACACCATTAAGCCAGTTACAGTACACACACCGTCAACCAGTTACAGTACACACTCCGTCAAGCCAGTCCCCGTCAAGCCAGCCACCGTCAAGCCAGTCACATACACACGCCGTCAAATGAGTCACAGTAAACACACCGCCAAACCAGTCACAGTACACACTCTGTCAAGCCAGTCACAGTACACACTTCGTCAAGCCAGTCACAGTACACACACAGTCAAGCCAGTCACAGTACACACGCCGTCAAGCCATTCATAGTACACACACCGTCAAGTCAGTCACAGTACACACTCCGTCTAGCCAGTCACAGTACACACTCCGTCAAGCCAGTCACAGTACACACTCCGACATGCCAGTCACAGTACACACGCCGTCAAACCAGTCACAGTACACACACCGTCAAGCCAGTCACAGTACACACTCCGTCAAGCCAGTCACAGTACACACTCCGTCTTGCCAGTCACAGTACATACACCGTCAAGCCAGTCACATTACACACACCGTCAAGCCAGTGAAAGTACATGCACCGTCAAGCCAGTCACAGTACACACACTGTCAAGCCAGTCAGAGTACACACACCGGCAAGCCAGTCACGGTACACACGTCGTCAAGGCAGTCACAGTACACACTCCGTCAAGCCAGTCACAATCCACATACCGTCAAGTCAGTCACAGTACACACACCGTCAAACCAGTAATAGTACACACACCGTCAAGCCAGTCACAGTACACACACCGTCAAGCCGGTCACAGTACACACACCATCAAGCCAGTCACAGTACACACACCGTCAAGCCAGTCACAGTACACACACCGTCAAGCCAGTCACAGTACACACACAGTCAAGCTAGTCACAGTACACACACCGTCAATCCAGTCACAGTACACACGCCGTCAAGCCAGTCACAGTACACACTTCGTCACGCCAGTCACAGTACACACTCCGTCAAGCCAGTCACAGTACACACACCGTCAAGGCAGTCACAGTACACACACCATCAAGCCAGTCACAGTACACACACCGTCAAGCCAATCACAGTACACACACCGTCAAGCCAATCACAGTACACACATTCTTAAGCAAGTCACAGTACACACACCGTCAAGCCAATCACAATACACACAGCCGTAAGCCAGTCACAGTACACACACCGTCAAGCCAGTCACAGTACACACACCGTCAAGCCAGTCACAGTACACACTCCGTCTTGCCAGTCACAGTACATACACCATCAAGCCAGTCACAGTACATACACCGTCAAGCCAGTCACAGTACACACTCCGACATGCCAGTCATAGTACACACACTGTCAAGGCAGTCACAGTACACACTCCGTCAAGTCAGTCACAATCCACATACCGACAAGCCAGTCACAGTACACACACCGTCAAACCTGTAACAGTACACACACCGTCAAGCCGGTCACAGTACACACACCGTCAAGCCGGTCACAGTACACACACCATCAAGCCAGTCACAGTACACACCGTCAAGCCAGTCACAGTACACACACCGTCAAGCCAGTCACAGTACACACACCGTCAAGCCAGTCACAGTACACAGTCAAGCTAGTCACAGTACACACACCGTCAATCCAGTCACAGTACACACGCCGTCAAGCAAGTCACAGTACACACTTCGTCAAGCCAGTCACAGTACACACTCCGTCAAGCCAGTCACAGTACACACGCCGTCAAGGCAGTCACAGTACACACACCATCAAGTCAGTCACAGTACACACACCGTCAAGCCAATCACAGTACACATCCTTAAGCAAGTCACAGTACACACACCGTCAAGCCAATCACAATACACACAGCCTTAAGCCAGTCACAGTACACACACCGTCAAACCAGTCACAGTACACACACCGACAAGCCAGTCACAGTACACACACCGTCAAGCAAGTCACAGTACACACACCGTCAAGGCAGTCACAGTACACACTCCGTCAAGCCTGTCACAGTACACACACCGTCAAGCCAGTCACAGTACACACTCCGTCAAGCCAGTCACAGTACACACACCGGCAAGCCATTCACAGTACACACACCGTCTAGCCAGCGACAATACACACACCGGCAAGCTAGTCACATTACACACACCGTCAAGCCAGCTTCAGCACACACACCGTCAGGCCAGCCACAGTACACACACCGTCAAGCCAGTCACGGTACACACTCCGTCAAGCCAGCCACAGTACACACTCCGTCAAGCCAGTCGCAGTACACACACCGTCAAGCCAGTCACAGTGCACACTCCTTCAAGCCAGTCACAGTACACACACCGTCAAACCAGTCACAGTACAAACTCCGTCAAGGCAGCGACAATGCGCACACCGTCAAGGCAGCGACAATGCGCACACCGTCAAGCCAGTCACAGTACACACACCATCAAGCCAGTCACAGTACACACACAGTCAAGCCAGCGACAATACACACACGATCAAGGCAGTCACAGTACACACTCCGTTAAGCCAGTCACAGTACACACACCATCAAGCCAGTCACAGTACACACACCGTCAAGCCAGGTACAATACACACTCCGTCAAGGCAGTCACAGTACACACACCGTCAAGCCAGCCACAGTACACACACCATCAAGCCAGTCACAGTACACACACCGTCAAGCCAGCGACAATACACACTCCGTCAAGGCAGTCACAGTACACACTCCGTCAAGCCTGTCACAGTACACACACCATCAAGCCAGTCACAGTACACACACCGTCAAGCCAGCGACAATACACACTCCGTCAAGGCAGTCACAGTACACACTCCGTCAAGCCTGTCACAGTACACACACCATCAAGCCAGTCACAGTACACACACCTTCAAGCAAGGACAATACACACTCCGTCAAGGCAGTCACAGTACACACACCGTCAAGCCAGCCACAGTACACACACCATCAAGCCAGTCACAGTACACACACCGTCAAGCCTGCGACAACAGACACTCCGTCAAGGCAGTCACAGTACACACACACACCGTCAAGCCAGTCACAGTACACACACCGTCAAGCCAGTCACAGTACACACACCGTCAAGCTAGTCATAGTACACACACTGTCAAGCCAGTACAGTACACACACCGTCAAGCCAGTCACAGTACACACTCCGTCAAGCCAGTCACAGTACACACACACCGTCAAACCAGTCACAGTACACACTCCGTCAAGGCAGCGACAATACGCACACCGTCAAGCCAGTCACAGTACACACACCGTCAAGCCAGTCACAGTACACACACCGTCAAGCCAGCCACAGTACACACACCATCAAGCCAGTCACAGTACACACACCGTCAAGCCAGTCACAGTACACACTCCGTAAAGGCAGTCACAGTACACACACCATCAAGCCAGTCACAGTACACACACACACGCACACCGTCAAGCCAGTCACAGTACACACACTGTCAAGCCAATCACAGTACACACACCGTCAAGCTGGTCACAGTACACACACCGTCAAGCCAGTCACAGTACACACACCGTCAACCCAGTCACAGTATACACACCGTCAGGACAGTCACAGTACACACACCGTCAAGCAAGTCACAGTACGCACACCATTAAGCTTGTCACAGTACACACACCGTCAAGCCAGTCACAGTACACACACAGTCAAGCCAGTCACAGTACACACTCCGTCAAGCCAATCACAGTCAATCCAGTCACAATACACACGCCGTCAAATGAATCACAGTAAACACACCGCCAAGCCAGTCACAGTACACACTCTGTCAAGCCAGTCACAGTTCACACTCCGTCAAGCCAGTCACAGTACACACACAGTCAAGCAAGTCACAGTACACACGCCGTCAAGCCGTTCATAGTACACACACCATTAAGCCAGTTACAGTACACACACCGTCAACCAGTTACAGTACACACTCCGTCAAGCCAGTCCCCGTCAAGCCAGCCACCGTCAAGCCAGTCACAATACACACGCCGTCAAATGAGTCACAGTAAACACACCGCCAAACCAGTCACAGTACACACTCTGTCAAGCCAGTCACAGTACACACTTCGTCAAGCCAGTCACAGTACACACACAGTCAAGCCAGTCACAGTACACACGCCGTCAAGCCATTCATAGTACACACACCGTCAAGTCAGTCACAGTACACACTCCGTCTAGCCAGTCACAGTACACACTCCGTCAAGCCAGTCACAGTACACACTCCGACATGCCAGTCACAGTACACACGCCGTCAAACCAGTCACAGTACACACACCGTCAAGCCAGTCACAGTACACACTCCGTCAAGCCAGTCACAGTACACACTCCGTCTTGCCAGTCACAGTACATACACCGTCAAGCCAGTCACATTACACACACCGTCAAGCCAGTGAAAGTACATGCACCGTCAAGCCAGTCACAGTACACACACTGTCAAGCCAGTCAGAGTACACACACCGGCAAGCCAGTCACGGTACACACGTCGTCAAGGCAGTCACAGTACACACTCCGTCAAGCCAGTCACAATCCACATACCGTCAAGTCAGTCACAGTACACACACCGTCAAACCAGTAATAGTACACACACCGTCAAGCCAGTCACAGTACACACACCGTCAAGCCGGTCACAGTACACACACCATCAAGCCAGTCACAGTACACACACCGTCAAGCCAGTCACAGTACACACACCGTCAAGCCAGTCACAGTACACACAGTCAAGCTAGTCACAGTACACACACCGTCAATCCAGTCACAGTACACACGCCGTCAAGCCAGTCACAGTACACACTTCGTCACGCCAGTCACCGTACAAACTCCGTCAGCCAGTCACAGTACACACCCGTCAAGGCAGTCCCAGTACCACACCATCAAGCCAGTCACAGTACACACACCGTCAAGCCAATCACAGTACCACACCGTCAAGCCAATCACAGTACACACATTCTTAAGCAAGTCACAGTACACACACCGTCAAGCCAATCACAATACACACAGCCTTAAGCCAGTCACAGTANAAGGTCGATGGGACCAGCGACGTCTCTAATATTTTAGTAGAACAATGTCAAGGTATTGACATTGTTCACACAATACACCGTCAAGCCAGTCACAGTACACTCACCGTCAAGCCAGCCAGAGTACACACACCGTCAAGCCAGTCACAGTACACACACCGTAAAGTCAGTCACAGTACACACACCGTAAAGCCAGTCACAGTACACACACCGTCAATCCAGTCACAGTACACACACCGACAAGCCAGTCACAGTACACACACCGTCAAGCCAGTTACAGTACACACACCGTCAAGCCAGTCACAGTACACACACGACAAGCCAGTCACAGTACACACACCGTAAAGCCAGTCACAGTACACACACCGTCAATCCAGTCACAGTACACACACCGACAAGCCAGTCACAGTACACACACCGTCAAGCCAGTTACAGTACACACACCGTCAAGCCAGTCACAGTACACACACCGACAAGCCAGTCACAGTACACACACCGTCAAGCCAGTCACAGTACACACACCGTCAAGCCAGTCACAGTACACACACCGACAAGCCAGTCACAGTACACACACCGTCAAGCCAGTCACAGAACACACACCGTCAAGGCAGTCACAGTACACACTCCGTCAAGCCAGTCACAGTACACACTCCGGCAAGCCAGGGCAGTACACAAACCGTCAAGCCAGTCACAGTACACACTCCGTCAAGCCAGTCACAGTACACACACCGTCAAGCCAGTCACAGTACACACACCGTCAAGCCAGTTACAGTACACACACCGTCAAGCCAGTCACAGTACACACACCGACAAGCCAGTCACAGTACACACACCGTCAAGCCAGTCACAGTACACACACCGTCAAGCCAGTCACAGTACACACACCGACAAGCCAGTCACAGTACACACACCGTCAAGCCAGTCACAGTACACACACCGTCAAGGCAGTCACAGTACACACTCCGTCAAGCCAGTCACAGTACACACTCCGGCAAGCCAGTGGCAGTACACAAACCGTCAAGCCAGTCACAGTACACACTCCGTCAAGCAGTCACAGTACACACTCCGTCAAGCCAGTCACAGTACACACACCGTCAAGCCAGTCACAGTACACACTCCGTCAAGGCAGCGACAATGCACACACCGTCAAGCCAGTCACAGTACACACACCATCAAGCCAGTCACAGTACACACCCCGTCAAGCCAGCGACAGTACACACACGATCAAGGCAATCACAGTACACACTCCGTCAAGCCAGTCACAGTAAACACTCCGTCAAGCCTTTCACAGTACACACTCCGTCAAGCCTGTCACAGTACACACACCATCAAGCCAGTCACAGTACACACACCGTCAAGCCAGTCACAGTACACACACCGTCAAGCCAGTCGCAGTACACACACCGTCAAGCCAGTCACAGTACACACTCCGTCAAGCCAGTCACAGTACACACACCGTCAAGCCAGTCACAGTACACACTCCGTCAAGGCAGCGACAACGCACACACCGTCAAGCCAGTCACAGTACACACACCATCAAGCCAGTCACAGTACACACCCCGTCAAGCCAGCGACAATACACACACGATCAAGGCAGTCACAGTACACACTCCGTCAAGCCAATCACAGTACACACTCCGTCAAGCCTGTCACAGTGCACACTCCGTCAAGCCTGTCACAGTACACACACCATCTAGCCAGTCACAGTACACACACCGTCAAGCCAGTCACAGTACACACACCGTCAAGCCAGTCACAGTACACACACCGTCAAGGCAGTCACAGTACACACACCATCAAGCCAGCGACAATACACACACCGTCAAGCCAGTCACAGTACACACTACGTCAAGCCAGTCACAGTACACACACCATCAAGCCAGTCACAGTACACGCACCGTCAAGGCAGTCAGAGTACACACACCATCAAGCTAGCGACAATACACACACCGTCAAGCCAGTCACAGTACAAACTCCGTCAAGCCAGTCACAGTACACACACCATCAAGCCAGTCACAGTACACGCACCGTCAAGGCAGTCACAGTACACACACCATCAAGCTAGCGACAATACACACACCGTCAAGGCAGTCACAGTACAAACTCCGTCAAGCCAGTCACAGTACACACTCCGTCAAGGCAGTCACAGTACACACACCATCAAGCCAGTCACAGTACAGGCACCGTCAAGGCAGTCACAGTACATACTCCGTCAAGCCAGTCACAGTACACACTCCGTCAAGCCAGTCACAGTACACACACCATCAAGCCAGCCACAGTACACACACCATCAAACCAGTCACAGTAAACACACCATCAAGCCAGTCACAGTACACACACCGTCAATCCTGTCACAGTACACACACCGTCAAGCCAGTCACAGTACACACACCGTCAAGCCAGTCACAGTACAGACGCCGTCAAACAAGTCACAGTACACACACCGTCAAGCCAGTAACAGTACACACACCGTCAAGCCAGTCACAGTACACACTCCGTGAAGCCAGTCATAGTCCACACACCGTCAAGCCAGTCACAGTCCACACACTGTCAAGCCAGTCACAGTACACTCACCGTCAAGGCAGTCACAGTACACACACCGTCAAGCCAGTCACAGTACACACACCGTCAAGCCAGTCACAGTACACACACCGTCAAGCCAGTCACAGTACACACACCGTCAAGCCAGTCACAGTACACACATCATTAAGCCAGTCACAGTACACACACCGTCAAGCAAGTCACAGTACACACACCGTCAAGCCAGTCACAGTACATACACCGTCAAGCCAGTCACAGTGCACACACCGTCAAGCCAGGCACAGTACACACACCGACAAGCCAGTCACAGTACACACACAGTCAAGCAAGTCACAGTACACACACCGTCAAGGCAGTCACAGTACACACTCCGTCAAGCCAGTCACAGTACACACTTCGTCAAGCCTGTCACAGTAAACACACCGTCAAGCCAATCACAGTACCCACTCCGTCAAGCCAGTCACAGTACACACACCGGCAAGCCATTCACAGTACACACCGTCAAGCCAGCGACAATACACACACCGGCAAGCCAGTCACAATACACACACCGTCAAGCCAGCCACAGCACACACACAGTCAGGCCAGCCACAGTACACAAACCGTCAAGCCAGTCACGGTACACACTCCGTCAAGCCAGTCACAGTACACACACCATCAAGCCAGTCACAGTACACTCACCGTCAAGGCAGCGACAATGCACACACCGTCAAGCCAGTCACAGTACACACACCATCAAGCCAGTCACAGTACACACACCGTTAAGCCAGCCACAGTACACACACCATCAAGCCAGTCACATGTACACACACCGTCCAGCCAGCGACAATACACACTCCGTCAAGGCAGTCACAGTACACACTCGTCGTCAAGCCTGTCACAGTACACACTCCGTATACGCCCAGTCACAGTACACACACCGTCAAGCCCAGTCACAGTACCACACTCCGTCAAGGCAGCAACACAATGCCACACCGTCAAGCCAGTCACAGTCCACACACCATCAAAGCCAGTCACAGTAACAACCCCGTCAAGCCAGCGACAATACACACACGATCAAGGCAGTCCACCGTACCACACTCCGTCAACCAATCACAGTACACACTCCGTCAAGCCTGTCACAGTACACACTCCGTCAAGCCTGTCACAGTACACACACCACCAAGCCAGTCACAGTACAAACACCGTCAAGCCAGGAACAATACACACTCCCGTCAGGCAGTAGTCACAGTACACACACCGTCAAGCCAGACACAAGTACATCAACCATCAAGCCAGTCACAGTACACACACCGTCAAGCCAGTCACAGTACACACACACACGTCAAGCCAGTCACAGTACACACACCGTCAAGCCAGTCACAGTACACACACCATCAAGCCAGTCACAGTACACACACCGT
>WNGS01162676.1:48552-59961 GCA_020271785.1 Procambarus virginalis
GTTTTATGAGCTGTGGAGAAGAAGTTCCTGTAAAATAGTCTAATAGGGGGTATAGGTGTTGTGTTAGTTGTCTCTTCAGAGGTTGCATGGCGTTTCACTTTCCTTCTTATGATGTCTTCAATGAAACCATTGGAGAAGCCGTTGTTGACTAGGACCTGCCTTACTCTACAGAGTTCTTCGTCGACTTGCTTCCATTCTGAGCTGTGGC
Source organism: Procambarus virginalis (assembly GCA_020271785.1). NCBI lineage: Eukaryota > Metazoa > Arthropoda > Malacostraca > Decapoda > Cambaridae > Procambarus > Procambarus virginalis. Next base: position 48,761 of record WNGS01162676.1, read on the forward strand.
TGAGAGCACGGTCGACATAAGCGTTAACAACACTCCTTTTGTACCTGTCTGGGCAGTCACTGTTGGCATTTAGGCACATTCCTATGTTTGTTTCCTTAGTGTAGACTGCAGTGTGGAAACCTCCGCTCCTTTCCATGACTGTTACATCTAGAAAGGGTAGCTTCCCATCCTTCTCCATCTCGTAAGTGAAACGCAACACAGAATTCTGCTCAAACGCCTCTTTCGGCTCCTGCAGATGTCTGACATCAGGTACCTGTGTAAAAATGTCGTCAACATACCTGCAGTATATGGCCGGTTTCAAGTTCAAGTCGACTAAGACTTTTTTCTCGATAGTACCCATGTAGAAGTTCGCAAACAGGACACCTAGGGGAGAACCCATGGCGACCCCATCTACTTGCTTATACATGTGCCCATCCGGGCTCAAGAAGGGTGCCTCCTTCTTGTACTAAGCTTGTACTAAGGAGGCACCCTTCTTGAGCCCGGATGGGCACATGTATAAGCAAGTAGATGAGGTCGCCATGGGTTCTCCCCTAGGTGTCCTGTTTGCGAACTTCTACATGGGTACTATCGAGAAAAAAGTCTTAGTCGACTTGAACTTGAAACCGGCCATATACTGCAGGTATGTTGACGACATTTTTACACAGGTACCTGATGTCAGACATCTGCAGGAGCCGAAAGAGGCGTTTGAGCAGAATTCTGTGTTGCGTTTCACTTACGAGATGGAGAAGGATGGGAAGCTACCCTTTCTAGATGTAACAGTCATGGAAAGGAGCGGAGGTTTCCACACTGCAGTCTACACTAAGGAAACAAACATAGGAATGTGCCTAAATGCCAACAGTGACTGCCCAGACAGGTACAAAAGGAGTGTTGTTAACGCTTATGTCGACCGTGCTCTCAGCCACAGCTCAGAATGGAAGCAAGTCGACGAAGAACTCTGTAGAGTAAGGCAGGTCCTAGTCAACAACGGCTTCTCCAATGGTTTCATTGAAGACATCATAAGAAGGAAAGTGAAACGCCATGCAACCTCTGAAGAGACAACTAACACAACACCTATACCCCCTATTAGACTATTTTACAGGAACTTCTTCTCCACAGCTCATAAAACGGAGGAAAGGGTCCTGAAAGATATTGTTAATAGAAACGTTATCCCTACAGACAAAAATCAGAAGATACAATTGACGATTTACTATAAAACCAAGAAAACTGCCAACCTACTCATGAGAAACTCTCCAGACACAAAGCAGAACGCTTTGAAAGAGACCAATGTCGTCTATGCCTTCAAATGCCCACTTGGGGACTGTAAGCCCCAAAGAACTCAATATATAGGCAAGACAACAACATCTCTTTCCAGGCGATTAACGATGCATAAGCAACAGGGCTCTATCAAGGAACATATAATCTCTTCCCACAACCAAACCATCACCAGAGAAATCTTAACAAACAACACAGAAATCATTGATAGATACAGCGACAACAGGCGGCTTGACATCTGCGAGGCACTACACATCAAGAAGTCAACACCAGCAATCAACAGCCAATTAACGCACAACTATATTCTACCCACTTCAAGACTCCGCTCCAATATAGAAACATCAAGAAATATGGGCCAATAGGCCTTCTGCAGTTACAGATCTATTCTTCCCTTTAGCTTATACCCATTGTTTCGTGTTCTGTGTTGTGTTGAAAGTTTGTTTTCACCTCACCCCAAACCATTGTAACATGTCACCTCACCCAAATGCAGGTATAAAAAAGAAAAGCTGTTTAAACTCTGTTCAGTTATAGTTGTTTTGTGTGTGTGTAAACTAAAGTCTTTGAAAATGTAATAAGTTTTACGAAACGCGCTCAAGTGTCGCGTCAGACTAGAAATAAAAATGAATTTTGGAGAATTGATTTTTCATTTACCGTCACCAGTAAAAAGAAACATAAAGAAAATAGAGAAAATTCGTGTTAGAATTATTAATCTTACTTTTTCGGTCATATTTAATAATATATGTCTACAGGAAAGACTGCTACCAAAATATACCAATATATATATATATATATATATATATATATATATATATATATATATATATTTTTTTTAACCTAGAAGGGGTACCACCTCTGGTATATATATATATATATATATATATATATATATATATATATATATATATATATATATATATATATATATATATATATATATATACTAGCTGTACCCGGCACGCGTTGCTGTTGCTCAATCTGGTTAAATGGGAAAGAAAGAAAAGAGAAAGTACACGTTTTTAATGTCAAATTTTAGAACACGCAACATATAATTGACCATGAGCGAAGCAATCCGGGTCTAGATATAAACTGCACAATTCTAAAGATTGGCCCTGAGCTTTGGTGATGGTAATTACAAACGCCAATCGAATTGGAAATTACAATCTCTTAAATTGAATTGACATTTCTGTTGGAATAATAGGAATGCGAGGAAAGGGACATCTTCACCTTTGAAAGGTCCTGTCAAGATTGTTGCTTCTGCGACGTTGTTGATTAATTTTTTTACTGCAAGGCGTATGGCCTTGCAAAGTTTTGGCTGGTTGATATTTCGCAACATGATAATTGGCAAGCCGGTTTTCAACTGACGTACGTATGATGGTATCCCTGGCAGATCGAGTGAATTCAACAATTCTGTTGGATAATTAACCGCTTCTTCTGCTTCCTCAACAGTGTCGACGGACTTGTATGTGACTGCCTTGCTTTGAAAGTTAGACTGAATAATATTGTTAAGTTCGTAGACGTTTTTGTTCTTGACCGAAAGAGTAGCTCGTTCACTCAGCCAATCGCGAGTCTTATAACTGGTTTGAATATTGGGATATACTATTTCAACCAATTCTTATTTTGACGTCACTAAATTGTAGAAGTTATGAGGCATTGAAATTCTTTCTGAAGTCAGATCAACCGGCACGTTTCCATTCCCAATTTCCATAAATTTATATGAGAATATCTCAGCTGATTGATCGTTTTGCAGCTGGGGACGCATATTTGTAGTTAATTTTAACGTCTTTACGTGGCGCTACAAAGTAGAGTATTTCAGTCTAGCATTTATTTCGTCATCTGGTGTCAATCAAGGAATTACAGGTAATGTTTGCCCGAAATCTCCTTCAAGCAATATTAATGCGTTCCCAAATGGTCTGATGTTTCCACGCAAATCTTGTAATGATCGATCAGGAGCCTCGAGCGTTTTTTTGTGGGCCATTGAACATTCATCCCAAACAATAAGTTTGCATTTCTGCAATACTTTTCCCATGCCGGATCCTTTGGAAATGTTGCACGTGGGAGTTTCAATGAACTGCATGTTCAATGACAATTTCAAAGCCCAAGTAGCAGTTCTTCCACCTGGTAGCAATGTCACAGCTATTCCGGACTATGCACGAGCTAAGGCAGGGGTGGGCAACCTTTTTGAGAGTGCGTGCCAAAATCAGCCAAGTCTCTGACACAAACTTTTTCCACGTGCCAACCATTTTTTTTAGAACATATTTGGTATCTCTTAAGAATTTTTTAAACGAAAAAATAAAAATTACCTCAGTGCAGTAAAACATAGTATAAAAAAAAACAGAAAAAAATGTATTTAACCTTCAGAAGTACATTTCAACAGGCTTGACGCTTTTGTGACTTTAATAGAATACAACAGATAAAAAACTTGTTGACTCCTTTTATATACTGTCAGTGAGACTTCTGCTGCTGCATAACTGATGACAGAGATTTTACATCGGGTTTATATTTAGTAACATTGAGAGATATGCATGCAGCGCTAGTTTCATCTGTCATGCTACTCCTGTTACGAGACTTAACAAAGTTCATAATTGAGAACAAAGATTCGCAAGCATATGTAGACGAAAACATGGTTTTTCTTTTGTCAATTGTTCAGCTGTATTTCTTTCCAACTTAAGTATCCTATCCTTAACTGTTTTCCTACTCACAGGCAAATCTTTAATGCGCTGAATAATCTTTTTCTTTTCTGAAAAGTTGTCAAAAAGAAAAGGTGCACATTCTAGCCAAGCTTCTTTAATATAGTCCCCATCACAGAGAGGCTTTCCGTGTTGGGCAATAACTTTTGAAACTTCAAAACTAGCAGCAACTAAGTTGGAACTGGGCTACCAGAAATATAATTCATAAAAGTTTCAGCTTGTTTTTTTGTCTTGCTCAGTTCACGAGAAATTAATTCTCTTTGTTCCTCCTCGGTTTTATTGCTTAAGTTCTTATGAACATTTTCAAAATGTCTCTTTACAGAAAAAGTTCTACAAACAACTGTGTCAGAACAGAAAATGCATAAAGCTTTATCATCCTTCTTAATCATGCCAAACTTTTCAGTCCAGTATTCCTTAACCTGATTGCATAAAATAAGACTAGAAATGATCTCTCTCAAAGGGTGCTAAAGGAAGGACTTGAGGTGCTACGTAAGTAACTAACTAACAAAGTTCTACAACACATCTCCGCAGGCAATTGACAAAAGAACCACCAGAAAAACAATGTAATCAATTCTAATATTTAAGTTAAAGGGGGAGACAGATAATCAAGTGTCTTTTGCATGCATGTATTGCAGCATAATGAAGAAGATGTATTCCAATAATAAAAATGCACTTTATCATGGTCCGCCAATGTAAGGTTAATAAGGAATCTCCTTCATCATCAGATAAAATAACTTTAAATTTTGTATTCCTAAACTGACTCGGATACAGTGTTCCAGCGACGCTATAATTATTTGACACATTAAAACATTATTTTGTATGTTGATATGGTATCCAGTGGATAATGAAGTAATAAGTTATTGCGAAGGCTTATAGTTGCAGTGAGAAACAGAGATGTCAGGTTTTACAGGCAGTAAGGCATCACTCCAGACGAGTAATGATTAAGAAGCGTGGGTCACATACAAGTGTAATCATATAGCAGTAATTACTCTAATTTACAAGTGAACAGGAACACTAACGAACACACAAACTAGTAGACATTGGATTGTTATGAAGATTTTTACAAACAAAATACAAATTCTCTTGATAAGAAAATTTATTTCCTTAATGATCATACGCAATAATGACACACATGTAGAAGAAATTTGATTTTCATCAGTCGATGGAATTCTGATTTTTTGATACATGAAGATGATCTTGACTTAATACAATTGGAAAATCTGGTCTCTTAGCCGTACAGGCCGCCGCCAAGACCGTAACCTCCAAGACCTCCGAGTCCGTATCCTCCGTAGCCGAGACCTCCAAGACCATATCCTCCTCCAAGTTCGTAGCCACCTCCGAGACCGTAGCCACCTCCGAGACCGTAACCAAGACCTGGGAGACCGAGACCTAAGCCACCGAAGCCAGCTTTAGGGTCAGCTTTTGGTTGAGGCATTGCTGCTGCCAGACCCACCAACAGGACGATGATCTGTCGGTACACACAACATTATATCATTAGCTGGAGAGGGAATATGGTAAGACAGTGTAAGCTTGTCCAACAAACAGTACGTTCACTCTTTCAAAAGATCAAAATATAATCATGAGAATAATATATAACAGCAAATGCTAGTTATTAGCTAAATAATTTCTTCTATTTTAGGCTCTAGATGATGAAGAATTTTTTAAGCCAATGCTGAAAATTATTGAAAAATATTTTTATTTGCCTACTCAGAATCTGCAATAAAAGACACGGCTGAAATCTCAAACAGACATTCGAATAATTACGAGACAGTAAAAGTTAATATGAAGAATGAATGTATCAATGCAAATGTAAGTAAACTTGAAGAAATTATATATCTTCCGACGATTTATTTATAGTTTTACTCAGGAAGCAAAAACGTCAGGTATGTGAACTTGTGTAAAATGTCTTCCTGGAAATTATTTGAATATTTTTACTTTCTAACTGAGTAGCGTCAGTTCTGTTACTGTTATAATAATAATTCAGACATTCATTCTTTCTCACTCTTACCTTTCAGGACTAGAAGCCAGTGAGGAAAAACAGAACGCTTAGAAATGTGTATGTCTCCTCCAGTTATTCAGAGCTTCGCGGAATACTGCTGGAATCATGACATTACTATAACTTCCTCGTGTTTCTCTATGAGTTTTACTGATCGGCAAATTTATTACAAAATAAAATGCGAATGTACCACTACATTTCATAGCACCTGTAATCAAATGTTTGAACTTTACTAAACTCGATGTGGCCACGACAATGGAAGAAGCGTCTTATTTCTTAGGAATTTAAATATTTATCTTATTAATTACAACGTATTACTGGAAGCATATTATTTATATTTTCAAATCTTATTTGAGTGAAGAAAACTTCACGGTTAATTTATTGCCAAAAATATTTATGTTGACGTTACATAGAAACGGATAGCTTTTAAACTGATGGTGAGTTGACTGTACTCTACTAACTGCACATGTAATTGTTGAGTATTAGTACTCACCAGAACCTTCATGGTTGACTGTACTCTACTAAACTGCACATGTAATTGTTGAGTATTAGTACTCACCAGAACCTTCATGGTTGAGTGTACTCTACTTAACTGTACATGTAATTGTTGAGTATTAGTACTCACCAGAACCTTCATGGTTGAGTGTACTCTACTAACTGCACATGTAATTGTTGAGTATTAGTACTCACCAGACCTTCATGGTTGAGTGTACTCTACTAAACTTCAGATGTAATTGTTGAGTATTAGTACTCACCAGAACCTTCATGGTGCAGTGTTGTCGTGGGCGATGAAGGAAGGCGTGTGAAGGTGAAGAGACTGACTGTCCCTTTATACTCCAGCTTCCGGAGCTGAGAATGTTGTCACGTGACCCTGACAAGGTCAGCAGCCAAGGAATGAAACATTTTAATCATGGCCGAAGTTACTGAAGGTCGATGGGACCAGCGACGTCTCTAATATTTTAGTACAACAAAGTCAAGGTATTGACATTGTTCACACAATACACCGTCAAGCCAGTCACAGTACACTCACCGTCAAGCCAGTCACAGTACACACACCGTCAAGCCAGTCACAGTACACACACCGTCAAGCCAGTCACAGTACACACACCGTCAAGCCAGTCACAGTACACACACCGGCAAGCCAGTCACAGTACACACACCGTCAAGCCAGTCACAGTACACACACCGTCAAGCCAGTCACAGTACACACACCGGCAAGCCAGTCACAGTACACACTCCGTCAAGCCAGTCACAGTACACACACCGTCAAGCCAGTCACAGTACACACACCGTCAAGCCAGTCACAGTACACACACCGCAAGCCAGTCACAGTACACACACCGTCAAGCCAGTCACAGTACACACACCGTCAAGCCAGTCACAGTACACACACCGTCAAGCCAGTCACAGTACACACACCGTCAAGCCAGCGACAATACACACACCGTCAAGCCAGTCACATACACACACCGGCAAGCCAGTCACAGTACACACACCGGCAAGCCAGTCACAGTACACACACCGTCAAGCCAGTCACAGTACACACACAGTCAAGCCAGTCACAGTACACACACCGTCAAGCCAGTCACAGTACACACACCGTCAAGCCAGTCACAGTACACACACCGTCAAGGCAGTCACAGTACACACTCGTCAAGCCAGCGACAATACACACACCGTCAAGCCAGTCACAGTACACACTCCGTCAAGGCAGTCACAGTACACACTCCGTCAAGGCAGTCACAGTACACACTCCGTCAAGCCAGTCACAGTACACACTCCGTCAAGGCAGTCACAGTACACACTCCGTCAAGCCAGTCACAGTATACACACCGTCAAACCAGTCACAATACACACACTGTCAAGCCAGTCACAGTACACAATACCCGGCAAGCCAGTCACAGTACACACACCGTCAAGGCAGTCACAGTACACACTCCGTCAGCCAGTCACAGTACACACTCCGTCAAGCCAGTCACAGTACACACACCGTCAAGCCAGTCACAGTACACACACCGTCAAGCCAGTCACAGTACACACTCCGTCAAGCCAGTCACAGTACACACACCGTCAAGCCAGTCACAGTACACACACCGTCAAGCCAGTCACAGTACACACACCGTCAAGCCAGTCACAGTACACACACCGTCAAGCCAGTCACAGTACACACACCGTCAAGCCAGTCACAGTACACACACCGGCAAGCCAGTCACAGTACACACTCCGTCAAGCCAGTCACAGTACACACACCGTCAAGCCAGTCACAGTACACACACCGTCAAGCCAGTCACAGTACACACACCGCAAGCCAGTCACAGTACACACACCGTCAAGCCAGTCACAGTACACACACCGTCAAGCCAGTCACAGTACACACACCGCAAGCCAGTCACAGTACACACTCCGTCAAGCCAGCGACAATACACACACCGTCAAGCCAGTCACAATACATACACCGGCAAGCCAGTCACAGTACACACACCGGCAAGCCAGTCACAATACACACACCGTCAAGCCAGTCACAGTACACACACAGTCAAGCCAGTCACAGTACACACACCGTCAAGCCAGTCACAGTACACACACCGTCAAGCCAGTCACAGTACACACACCGTCAAGGCAGTCACAGTACACACTTCGTCAAGCCAGCGACAATACACACACCGTCAAGCCAGTCACAGTACACACTCCGTCAAGGCAGTCACAGTACACACTCCGTCAAGGCAGTCACAGTACACACTCCGTCAAGCCAGTCACAGTACACACTCCGTCAAGGCAGTCACAGTACACACTCCGTCAAGCCAGTCACACTATACACACCGTCAAACCAGTCACAATACACACACCGTCAAGCCAGTCACAGTACACACAATAACCCGGCAAGCAGTCACAGTACACACACGTCAAGGCAGTCACAGTACACACTCCGTCATGCCAGTCACAGTACACACTCCGTCAAGCCAGTCAGAGTACACACACCGTCAAGCCAGTCACAGTACACACACCGGCAAGCCAGTCACAGTACACACTCCGTCAAGCCAGTCACAGTACACACACCGTCAAGCCAGTCACAGTACACACACTGGCAAGCCAGTCACAGTACACACTCCGTCAAGCCAGTCACAGTACACACACCGGCAAGCCAGTCACAGTACACACACCGTCAAGCCAGTCACAGTACACACACCGTCAAGCCAGTCACAGTACACACACCGGCAAGCCAGTCACAGTACACACTCCGTCAAGCCAGTCACAGTACACACTCCGTCAAGCCAGTCACACTACACACTCCGTCAAGCCAGTCACAGTACACACACCGTCAAGCCAGTCACAGTACACACACCGTCAAACCAGTCACAGTACACACAATACACCGGCAAGCCAGTCACAGTACACACACACACCGTCAAGCCAGTCACAGTACACACACCGGCAAGCCAGTCACAGTGCACACAATACACCGGCAAGCCAGTCACAGTACACACACTGTCAAGCCAGTCACAGTACACACAATACACCGTCAAGCCAGTCACAGTACACACACACCGTCAAGCCAGTCACAGTACACACACCGGCAAGCCAGTCACAGTACACACAATACACCGGCAAGCCAGTCACAGTACACTCTCCGTTAAGCCAGTCACAGTACACACACCGTCAAGCCAGTCACAGTACAGACACCGTCAAGCCAGTCACAGTACACACTCCGTCAAGGCAGTCACAGTCCACACTCCGTCAAGGCAGTCACAGTCCACACACCGTCAAACCACTGGAGTGAACAATATGGAAGAAATTGCAGAATAGAACCAGTGAAGAGCAGAGGTGCCATGGGCACAATCAGAGAACACTGTATGAACATCAGAGGCCCACGGTGTTCAACGTCCTACAGCGAACATCAGAAATATTACAGGAACAACCGTGGACATCTTCAAGAGGAAACTAGATTGTTCCTTCAAGTAGTGCCAGACCAACCGGCTGTGGTGGGTATGTGGGCCTGCGGGCCGCTCCAAGCAACACCCTGGTGGACCAAACTCTCACAAGTCAAGTCTGGCCTCGGGCCGGGCTTGGGGGTAGAAGAACTCCCAGAACCCCATCAACCAGGTATCAACCAGGTAAGCCAGAGTACACCCACCGTCATGCCAGTCACAGTACACACACCATCAAGTTAGTCACAGTACACACTCCGCCAAGCCAGTCAGAGTACACACACCGTCAAGCCAGTCACAGTACACACTCCGCCAAGCCAGTCAGAGTACACACACCGTCAAGCCAGTCACAGTACACACTCCGCCAAGCCAGTCAGAGTACACACACCGTCAAGCCAGTCACAGTATACACTCCGCAAAGCCAGTCAGAGTACACACACCGTCAAGCCAGTCAAAGTACACACTCCGCCAAGCCAGTCAGAGTACATACACCGGCAAGCCAGTCACAGTACAAACTCCGTCAACCCAGTCACAGTACACACACCGTCAAGGCAGTCACAGTACACACACCATCAAGTTAGTCACAGTACACACTCCGCCAAGCCAGTCAGAGTACACACACCATCAAGTTAGTCCACAGTACACACTCCGCCAAGCCAGTCAGAGTACACACACCGTCAACCCAGTCACAGTACACACTCCGCCAAGCCAGTCAGAGTACACACACCGTCAAGCCAGTAACAATACACACTCCGCCAAGCCAGTCAGAGTACATACACCGGCAAGCCAGTCACAGTACAAACTCCGTCAACCCAGTCACAGTACACACACCGTCAAGGCAGTCACAGTACACACACCAGCAAGCCAGTCACAGTCCACACACCGTAAAGCCAGTCAGAATACACACACCGCCAAGGCAGTCACAGTATACACACCGTCAAGCCAGTCACAGTATACACACCGTCAAGCCAGTCACAGTATACACACCGTCAAGCCAGTCACAGTACACACATCGTCAAGCCAGTCACAGTATACACACCGTCAAGCCAATCACAGTACACACACCGTCAAGCCAGTCACAGTATACACACCGTCATGCCAGTCACAGTACACACACCGTCAAGCCAGTCACAGTACACACACCGTCAAGCCAATCACAGTACACACACCGTCAAGCCAGTCACAGTACACACACCGTCAAGCCAGTCACAGTACACACACCGTCAAGCCAATCACAGTACACACACGTCAAGCCAATTACAGTACACACACCGTCAAGCCAGTCACAGTACACACACCGTCAAGTCAGTCACAGTACACACAGCCTTAAGCCAGTCACAG
>WNGS01162679.1:1489-18158 GCA_020271785.1 Procambarus virginalis
TCCGGCATGGGCGCCCTGGCCGCCTCCGGCGGCTACGTTCTCCTCGGCTTGCATCATGGCCCTTAAGCGCCTATGTTCTCCAGGTGAGTTGGTGCGGTCTGGCGTCTCCTTCATCCTGACTCTGTTTTTTTGTTTTTGGAAGTAGAAGTGGGTTACTACGTACTTGAGAACATGGAATGTAACAACCAGGTGCCTTGCTGCAGGGTATAGCCCGTACGTAGCAGCTCTTGTTCTCACCACCCGTCTCCTTCCGCGGTTCACGGGTGACTGCGGGGGCCTCTTGGCCTTACGAGGCCTCCTGCCTGTACTCATCCTGCCCTCTCCTATGCTGGTTTGACCATGCTTGATTTCGGGGCCCCGCCTCCACCTTGTTCCACGGTGCAACGGTGGAGGTGTCTGTTCGGTGGTGCGTTTTCCTGTGTCATGGGTGTTATGTGCTCGCCTCCTTGTGCTTGCGAGGTTGGGCTCTGGCTCTTTGGTTCCGCTTCTCACCTGTCGTTCGCCTGACGTGCAGATTCTATACTTTCTGGGCGCTCTCATCTCTGCTCTTGGGGCTGTGTATGCATTGGGTCGGCCCAGGTGTGGGCTGCCTACTGTGTTCCATCGATTGCCTGTTACAATGCCACCGTTTTCCTCTACCGTCCCTGTGGCTCGGTTGGGTACTACTCGTTTTCACCTGTGTACCCTTGTGTGCCACTCGTGTTCCGGTTTAATTTTATCACTCCCTGTCACTTCCTCGGGGAGTGTGGTGACATTTTGCTGCGTTTTGGTACTGCGGCTGCGTGTAGGGGTATGGTTGTGGCGTTTTGTTCGGCCCTTTTGTGCTCCCTCTGGGGCCCTCCTTCCTTGCCGGTCTTGCTGTGCAGGGCTGGTTTTTTTTCCTTGTTCCTTGGATTCGCTGTCCTCACCTGTCCTCGCCTCGTTCTGCTGGCTGTGTATGTGCTTGGGCTCTTGGTCTCGCCCCCCCCCCCCCCGCCTATTATTTGATATTCAGTGGGCTCCCTTCCTTAGTGTTTTTCGCGGCTGCCCCGGATTTTCTTGCCGCTGGGGCTTTGGGGGGACAGCTCGGCCCTGAGGCCTGCAGGGTGGGTTCCTGGGGCTGGGGTGGGGCTAACGTGGGGGCCTCCGGCCCCGTTGGTCCCTGCCAGAGTTTTTTCTACCCCTGTCGGCGGGCTTGCGGTTTTGTGGCGTGAGTTTTTCCATCCCCCCTCTCCGCACGAGCTTTTTGGGCGTCGGCCCCTGCCTGGGCTCGGTTCCTTGTCCATTCTGCCCGTTGCTTCCGTCCTGTCGGTGGGTGCTTTTCTACGGTTTTCGCCCCTTTTTTCCGGGACGGGCCTTCTCCGTCATGTCCCCCTCTTCTTGGGGTTCTGCATGACTTTTGGTCTCGGTGCGAGGTTTTTTTTTTTGCCTTTGTCCTTTGTGTTTGCTTCTTTTTGTTCTTGGAGGTTCGGGACGGGTTTGCTCCTTCCCGTTTTCTGGTACGTCTGTCGTTGTTGGTGGGGCTTCCCTCTGGTCCTTTCTAGGGCTTGTGGGTCCTCTTCTGGGCGCCTTCTGGGTGTTTGGCCTTCTCGTTCTTTTGGTCATATCTTTTATCTTAACGCTGTCTCGGCACTGCTCGTTTTCCTGGGGGCAATTTTACACATCTTAATGAGTGTCTTTTCGCTCCTGCCCTTCTGCGGGATGTTGGTGCGGGGGCGGCTCTTTGTGCGGGTTCCTTCCATGTCGGCTGCACTTGTTGCAGTGACCTTGCGCGCTCATGACTTTTTGGTTTCGGTCCTGCATTTCTTTTCCCTACTGGAGCTGTCGTCAGATTGGCTTGCGGGGGATGTAGTGGCGCTTGGATACGTTCCTGGGGCTGGCACCTTGGATTTGCTGCTAGCTTTCGGTATTCATGTTCCTTCTGCGCCGTTCGCAGGCTGTCTCGTGCGTTGTTTCACCTCCGGCCTGCTCATGCACTTCCTGTGCCATCCTGGTCTCTGGTCAGGGTGCTCTCCTGTCTTTCTTCTCCTTGGTTGTTGTGGCTCCTTCAGTTCAGGATTGCTTTGCTACGGCTCTTTTTCTGTTGGCAATGGCCTCTGGGGGTCGTGTGGGGGAGCTTTATGCTCTTCTCAGGCGCAGTGGTTTTTTGCTCCTATGGTCATGGTCATAGGTTTGTTCATCTGCAGCCGTCTCCCTTTTTCTGGCGAAGGATGTGACTGCTGCTTTCCGGAGGGGTCCTTGGGTTGTTGTTGCTTGGGTTGTCTCGACTTCGTGTTGAGGAGTGGAGCACTGACCGCCTCCCAGGTGTATCCCCTTATTTTCTTAGGTAGTCTTTGGTGAAGTAGCTCCGGGGAGCCGTAGGGGCTCCCCTCCAGAAAACCAGCGTTGAATGTAATGAAACGCCATTTTCTGGGCGAGTCCCGGAGGCTCCCTGGCACCCTCCCGCCCTCCGGTCGGCATTTTTTTTTTTTTGAGATTTTGATATCCAGCCTCAGAACTGGGGCGGGGATCGCCGGCGCGGGGGTCTGGGGCTCCCCCTTCCCCCTCCCGGGGAGGGGGGAGCTGCGCAGACATGCGGCGTGGCTCGTGTGACGTCATGCTTGTTAGTTCGTTTTTCTTGGGAAGTTCTGTCCACTCATTTGTCGATTTTCGTTGTTAACCAGAATAGGGGGTTTGTTTTGTGGCGCTTACCTTTCTGGGTGTCTGTCCCGGTCGATGGCAGATATAGAATGCTCCAAATCACATGTTCAATTCTATGGGGCCATTGCTCCCCGTGCCTCTGTGAGGGGGCCAGGTTCTGACTCGTGGTCACCGGTAGGCCTAGAACTCCACCCACATCGACTGATGCAAAATAGTTAGGGGTATACATATCAGCCATGGATAGCTCTGGGGAGCCTCCGGAACTCACCCAGAAAATGGCGTTTCATTACATTCAACGCTGGTTTTTTGTGTGTGCCTGTGGGCATTGAAGGCCAAATAGCCCAGAGCAGCTTAGGGGTTAATGTTTAATTTAATTTGTTAATCCCTCATTGTTTTCTTTTGCAGCTCATCTATACACCAGGGGGATTAAATTTGCTGTGCCAACATCTGGTGCCGTGAATGTCATGTAAGTGGCAGAAACACGATATATATTTGTGTCATTACTGAGTATCATAGAAAACAGCAGTGTAAAAAATACTGCATTTACTGCTTCATCGTTTAGAATCTTGAAGCTGAGCTGATTACTACAGCACACTCCAGAGACACCCTTATCAACCTTTTGACACATGTTCATGTGCACCATTCATCTGAAGTAATCCTTGTGTATTACTAACACTTTTAAGTTAATTGAAGCTGATGTAGATTCCAAGTGAAATGAGAATATTTAATTAATATTTATTGAATTTCATTTACGTTTTTAGCATGGAATATTGTGTGAGAAAAATATTTAATTGTTACTGTAATTTAAGTAAAATCTTTGAAAAACTATTGTATAGAAGTAGATAACTGCTGTATCACGAATATAACATTGCAAGTTCAGTTATAGTGCATTGTGAAGGAATCTTAATTGTTGTGATGAGAGGATCACATGTCTCTCTTTACTTTGTCCCTTCATGCCACTGTTAATCAAAATTCCTGTATCATCTAACTACACTTAGACATATATGTACATTTGTAAATATAGGAGTCTTAGCATATTATTGTGCAGTGTAGGGTAATGATGATCATGTAAACATTTTTCTTTTTGACTGTTATTAATAAACTATATATCAGTACTGTACTTGATAAACATACAGCATTGTAGATTTAGTGTAGTGAAATTATTTTGGTGTTCTGTGGTTAGAATATTTATCTAATCACATTTTACCTTAATAACGCACATGGCAGTGTACATTGAAAAAATAATTAAAGCTAGCATTCAGTGTGTGTATTCCTTTAGAATAGATCTGCCCGAAATGCTATGCGTGTTAATGGATTTGCATGAATGTAAAAATACGTTTCTTATTTAATCTCATAATCCATTGTACCTACTTGCAAATAAATTATTATTATTATTATTATTATTATTATTATTATTATTATTATTATTTATTATTTTGGGAATTATTTTTACACAATTAAAATTGTGTAAATCACATCACACATGCATTCAGAAATAATTAAAGTTTTTAAGTGTATTTTTATGAGACTCGATTTAGGATAAAACCCAAACAAAATCTTCCTAGAATATGCAAAACTATTCACATAGTAAAAATGTCACTTATTGTACTATTGATGTTTCAAAACGGTTCTGAAAGAAAGCATTAACAAATATTTCATATAAAAAAGTAAACTTTTGGTATTAGTTAAACAAAACAATTGGTACATTATACATAAGTACATAGTTATGGCTTCTGGAACTACCTCCCAGACAGCTTCATCTTTCACTAGCGACCACATTAATGCTCACTTACAAAAATCTACCGGAGCAATGCAAATGAGAGTTCATTCAGAAGACAAACCATATCAGTGTTCAGAATGTCTAAAAGCCTTTTCACAAAAAAATAATCTAGTAAGGCACATGAGAACTCACACAAAAAAGAAACCCTATTCATGTTTGGAGTGTCTTAAAAATTTTTCACATAAATATAGTCTTGTAATTCACATGAAAACTCATACAAGTGACAGACCATACAAGTGTTCACTGTGTCAAAATGCTTTTTCACATAAACTTATTCTAATAACACACATGAGAACTCACACAGGAGAGAAACCATATAAATGTTCAGTGTGTTTGAAAGACTTTTCACAGAGAAACAATTTAATGAGACACATGAAAGTTCATACTGGAGAGAAGCCACATCAGTGTTTGGAGTGTCTAAAAGACTTTAAACATAAATATAGTTTAAAAATACATATGAGAACTCATACAGGTGAAAAGCCATATCAGTGTTCTGTATGCCAAAAAGTCTTCTCACAGAAACTTACTCTAGCGACCCATACAAGAACTCATACAGGAGAGAAGCCATTTCAATGTTCAGTGTGTCTGAAAGAATTTTCACAAAAAAATAATCTAATGATTCACATGAGAACTCATACAGGAGAGAAACCTTTTAATTGTTCAATGTGTTTAAAAGTCTTTTCAATTAAAAAAAATTTAGAAATGCACATGAGAACTCATACAGGAGAGAAACCATATCAGTGCTCGGTGTGTCTAAAAGACTTTTATAACAAATACGACCTAGAAAAGCATTTTAGAGTTCATTCTGGAGAGAAACCATATCAGTGCTCAGTGTGTCAAAGACATTTTTCACAACAAAATAGCCTTGCCACACACATGAGAACTCATACAAAAGAGAAGCCATATCGATGTTCAATGTGTCTAAAAGACTTTGCAACAAAGCCTGCTCTTGGGAAACATGTGAAAACTCATACGGGAGAGAAACCATACCAATGTTCTGTGTGTTTAAAAAAGTTTTCAGAAAAACATAATCTAGTGAGACATATAAGAACTCATACAGGGGAGAAACCTTATCAGTGTTCAGTGTGTCTAAAAGAATTTTCACAAAATGATATTGCAAGACATATGAAAACTCACACAGGAGACAAGCCCTATCAGTGTTCTGTGTGTTTTAAGGATTTTTCAATAAAATGTAATCTAGTAACACACATGAGAATTCACACAGGTGAGAAACCATATTGTTGTTCTGTTTGTGAGAAAGACTTTTCACAGCTGTCTACTCTAAGAACACACATAAAAATTCACAAACAGAATCCGTAGCACACTTTTAGAGTTTTAAAGGCAGCTTAAAATCTGCTTTGGTAATTCACAGGGGATTTATAAATCACATAACATTACATAAATCATAAATTACTGCTAGAGATCAGTCAATTATGCCCATATGCATAGAGGAAAAGTGTTGAGAAGTCTTGGGCCTTTGATGTTGATTGAGTTCTCTCTCAGCATGTTTATTGCACCTCTGCTTTTCAGTGGGGCTATTTTGTACATCTTAGCATCCCTTCTGGTCTCATGTGGTGCTATTTTCTGTTTGCAGATTTAGAACCAGTCCTCCTCGTATTTTCCAAACATAAATTATAATGTAAATCATATTTTGTAAACCACTCCAGGTTTTCAGTAAAATTTTCAGTCAAGTTACCTGTTACCTGCCACTTGTTGATAGATATTCAGCAATGTGTCTATTCCTAGAAATCCCATACTTAAAATGAAATTAGTATTGCACAGGCCAAAAATTCTGGTAAAGTTTCACTGAAGAATTAGTTTAGGTTATGTGGTCAGTCAGAGAAGCATTAAATGTTTTTGCATTAATAAAGTGTGTAATTCTTCTACATTTTCTTTTCATCATTTACTACTAGTAGATTAAATTGTTGGATGTGAATTTATTTATGTAATGAATGAAAGGCAAGCAAGTCTTCCCTGACAGTGGTCAGCCTCTGTATCACACACACTTTTCCCCAAAAAATATTGACAGTTGAGAGGCGGGCCGAAAAAGCAGAGCTCAACCCCTGCAAGCACAACTAGGTGAATATATAAAAGGTTGTTACAAAAGTTGGAGCAACAGGCAGGAGTAAAAGGTAAGGTGCTCCAGTGGATAAGGGAGTATCTAAGCAACAGGGAACAGCGAGTAACGGTGAGGGGGGAGACATCAGAGTGGCGAGATGTCACCAGCGAAGTCCCACAGGCTTTGTACTTGGACTCATTCTGTTTCTGATACATAAACGATCTTCCAGAGGGTATAGACTCGTTTTCCTTCTTAATGTTTGCTGATGATGCAAAAATTATGAGAAGAATTAAGACAGATGAAGATAGACAGAGACTACAGGACGACCTGGACAAGCTAGAGGAATGGTCTAGAAAATGGCTACTAAAGTTTAACTCAGGAAAGTATAAAGTAATGAAATTAGGGAAAGGAGCAGGAGGCTGAACACAAGGTACCATCTGAGAGGTGAAATCCTGCAAGAGTCAAGTAAAGAGAAAGATCTGGGATTGATATCACACCGAACCTGTCCCCAGACACCCACATCAAAAGGATATCATCAACAGCATATGTTAGATTGCCCAACATAAGAACTGCCTTTAGAAACATGTGTAAGGAATCATTCAAGACCTTGTATATCACCTTTGTCAGACGAATTCTGGAGTATGTAGCTTGTTACGACCCTGGGTTCTTTAGTTGGAAACCAGAGGTCAAATTTGAGTAAATAAACTACCTTGTAGTATTCGACACGCTTGCTGACGTGTAATTGTTTGTATCTTCCCTGCCAGACGTAAGACAATTCTTGTTGCTCACAAAGCATTCAGACTCTTGAGCTTGTTGTGGATTAAGTAACATTGTTATAAGACTAACTATCCTTAGAATGAGTAAAGTAACATTATGAGACATAGAGGAAGATGTTTTAATGTGTATAGCTGCACGATCAATTAGGCTCTTCCCGGCACCACACATGCGGGAGGCTGATCTGGGCTGAAGCGTCCTTCTGGTCTGAGCTGGCGTGGTGTAAACAACTGGACTTTGGGTGGCTCTCCACCTCTCTCCCTTTCCTTTTACTTATTTCCTTTACCTCAAGTTAAGTTTTATTTATTGTATTGTAAATGTGCCTATTCTGGTATATTAGTTTTGTGTAGACCGGTGGTAGTATTTTGCCAGTGTTTTTGGGTACCCATTAGTGTTGTGTTGGAAGGTACCACGTGGCTCACTACCCCTAAGCTACCCAAGTTTCACGTGTTCCTTAGTAGAGCTTTACCCTAGCTTGTGTTCAGTGTAAAACCTTGTATCCTGCTTATGTGGACCAAGGCTTTTAATGTAAGGTAGTGTGGTAAAGTTATTAATATTATTGTTATTGGTGTGAATGTATATGGGGGTTGTTAAGGGGCTTATAAATAAGTAAGCTAGAACAGAGTATCCCTTCTTCCTGTGTGGGAGTGCAACGATCAACCTCTAGTCTGACAGGGTTTAGTAGCAAGTTTATTACTGTGGATAATTTACTTTGGAGGCCGGGCCTTTTAGTTCTCCCATATTTGATACCTCTGTATTCTAACTACCCTTACCCCTTAATAGTACCAGTTCCCCCATAGCAAGCCCACCATTATTCATAACATAGCTCCAGCCTGGAGTCCATACCTAGTTAATCACAAGACAAAGTTAGAGAAGATTCAGAGGTATGCCACCAGATTCATCTCAGAACTGAGAGGTAGGGGGAAGTCGTGAAGGTCACTTGAGTTGCGAAAGTCGTCGAGGAAAGGTTACAGGAGCTAAACCTCGCATCCCTGGAAGACAGAAGAGTAAGGGTCTGATCACCACCTGCAAAATTATCAGGGGAATTGACAGGGTGGACAAAGACAAACAATTCAGCATAAGTGGAGCACGGACAAGGGGACACAGGTAGAAACTTAGTTCCCAAATGAGCCATAGAGATGTTAGAAAGAATTTTTTTCAGTGTCAGAGTAGTTAACAAATGGAATGCATTAGTCAGTGTTGTGGTGAAGGCTAACCCCATGCACAGTTTCAAATGTAGATTTGATTGAGCCCAATAGGCTCCAGAATCTTTACACCCATTGATTGACAGTTGAGAGGTGGGACCAAAGAGCCAAAGCTCAACCCCCGCAAGAATAACTAGGTGAGTACACATCATAATAGCCCATCTAATTCTAAAAGTAATTATTGTATCTTAATGAATTAATAAATTTTATATAATGTAAAAGTTATAGTATTGAAACAGCTCTATATTAAAATCTTATTTTAAATGCAGTGTACACTTGTTTAACCCAGGTTAATTATGACCAGGTTGGATGTGAAATATATGACAGTTTGGACTACAAGCAATTTTACCTTTTATTTATTTTGGGTAACATTATTTTTCTGAGGGGAGCCCTGTCGGCTCCCTGGCACTATCAGACTGGTATTAGGTATATTTGTCTGGAGCTTCAGTCATACAGAGTTCTATGCCTACTGGGAAGCACAAGCCAGAACCTGGTTCCCTGAGAGAAGCGAAGGGAGCAATGGTCTATGAAAACTCCACTCTTTGAGATTATATTCATATCTGCCTTCAGCCAGGGTTAGGCACCCAGAAGAGTAGATGCCCCAAAACTGACCCCAACTGGAAGAAAAGTGCAACCCAAGACTGAACAGAGCCGAAGAACTCCTGAGAAAAACAAGGAAACAAGCACATTGCTATCAATCCAACGCGCCACTCATTTCCGTGCTCCACCGAGCTGGCCGTTAGACTGCCAGTTTGTTAGTGTAAGCCGGCTGGGGCTGACGTCTACTCTGGCTGCCATTTTCTGTCAGGATTTTGCCTCTAGTGGTTGTACCTGCTGTGCGTTGGGGCATTGGCCAGGAGTACCAGTACTTCAGGCTGCATGC
Source organism: Procambarus virginalis (assembly GCA_020271785.1). Classification (NCBI taxonomy): domain Eukaryota; kingdom Metazoa; phylum Arthropoda; class Malacostraca; order Decapoda; family Cambaridae; genus Procambarus; species Procambarus virginalis. The sequence continues at coordinate 10,810 of WNGS01162679.1, forward strand.
ATTTAAGGTGATCTTCACTCGGCACCCTATAAGTACATCCCTTGGATCTCGGGGTTATCTTCCCTGGTGCTTTCGGGTTTTCACTCTAGTAGGGGTTGCTGTCACTTGACATTGGCCTTGCCCTTGGGGTTAGGTGGTTGTCTTGGTGCTTTTGTGTGGCCCTGGGTAGGGCCACCTACAAGTGTTTGTAGCTTGTTGGAGCGCATGGTGTTACTCAGCTCGAATATAAGCAGTGGCCATGACTCTCTGGCCTCCTGTTGTTGTGGAGCACTTTTGGGGTTTCTTTTCATTCTTTTTAGTTTTTTTCCTGCCTGGTGGAGGGCTGCCTGGCTTCCCATTAGGTATGCCTAGGTTTCGTTTAGTAGTTCTCCACTCGGCCCCCGAGGTTGCTCCCTTCACAGGGGTCAGTTTGCCCAGTATATAAATGGGGTTCCACTGGCTTTGCAGCACTGCCTGCCACTGCTTTTGCTTCTCGTAGGGACACCGTCCCCTGCGTGTTGACGATCTGGTTTGTCTCCTTCATGCTGCTTGTTGGGTCGACGACACCTTCGACCCAGAATCATGCGAGACTTGTTCCCCAATCATTATCTAATGTACCCATTCATCTTTGGGAGATGTTAGGGGTCAAGCAGCTTTCGCGTTGCATGCTTTAGTTGTTGCAATGCGCTAGGTTGATTGCCTGCTTGAATGCCCCGTTTTGGTTTTAGGAACCCGGACTTGGGGCATTGGTCTCTTGGACCTTGGTTCAGTCCACACCCCCGAGTCCTTCCCCTGTTGGTGTGGTTCGCCCTGCTGCCGGCTCCCAAACATGTGAGGGTTTCGGAGTCAGGGCAGGGTTTAGTTGGGAATAAGACTTGGGCGGCTCTGGGGCTGTTCCATTCCATGTGGGGACAGAGGCCTTTGAGCCTCATCCTTCCACCGAGGGTTCTGGGTCTTACCAGCAGACCCTCCCTTCTTTGATGTCTTTCCCCTGGACTCTGCTTTTTCTTCAAGGGTGGAGGGCATGGAAGTCAGCTCTGCCCCGGAGCCTGGTTTTGAGGCTTCCAGGGCTGGGGAGGATTCGGCCTGAGGCACTGGGCCCCGTCTGATCCCCAGTTTTTTGTGCATTCGGGGTGGGGTTTGCTGTTGCAGGGTTCGGGGTTTTCGTATCCCCCTTCCCTGTTTGAGTTTGATATGGATTCAGCTCTTCCCCGGGTTCGTTTCTGGGTTCCTTTGTGTTCCGTGGCTTCATCTTTCCAGAGGTTTTCCACCTCTCGTATTTTCCCTGTGGAGGTTCGGGAGGCCCTTGGTGCATACCTCCTGTGAGACGCAGGCTATGCCTCTGTGATAGATCCAGTCTCTTTTGAGTTCAGTTCTTCCCTGTATTGCGTGCGTTATGAGGTTCCGGTGTCTTCCTGGCTTGCAGACAGCCCTTTCTTTTCGCTTGGGCATGGCACAGGTTCTGTCGTACCCGCATGCTTCATTGGCGGGAGCTTACTGCAGTAAAGTATTTGCAGGTTTACCTAGGGGGAGGGGGGGTGCTTTTGAGCATTTCAGTGCATGCCTTTATGCCTGCCTCTGTGCCTCCTTGTGAGGTTGGCTTGCTCCAGTTGCACGTCCAGGTCCCTTCCCTTTTGGCTGCCTTGGTTGCAGAGGCTCTTCATGCTCGCTTCTGGCCTTAGTCCTGCGCTTCTTTTCCCTTCTCAATCTGTCCTCGGACAGGCTTGTGGAGGATGGAGAGGCACTGAGTGCCGAGCTGTTGTCTGGGGGCGTTGGCCTTGGTTGCTAGGGCGTCGTCGGCGTTGCTGAAACTATGCGCCTATCCTCCAGGAGGCGGTGTCTCTGTTTGTTGCCTTTCACCTCGGGTGTCAGCAGGCTGTCCTCGCTCTCTCTCTCTTGATTCAGCTGTGCCGGTGCTTCCTCCGGAGCCGTCGTCGGTGCGGTGTTCACTCTGCACGTAAGTCGATTTCTCAGAAGTCTTTTCGCTGGTTGCCCCATTGACAGGGGGCTGGGGGTGGGGGGGGGAAGGCCAGCTCTGTTTACCCACCCTTTGTCCCACGATTCATGGACGTTTCAGGTTGTGTCCTCCAGCCTGTGGTGGCGTTGGTCTGCTCCTTCTCGTCTCCGAGGATCGGGGCTGGCTTCTTCCCCTTCGCTTCGTGAGGTCATCCTGGGCGTGATTGAGAGGACTTTATCCCTTAAGTGGGTTTGTCGCTTGTTTCTAGTGCCTAAATGGGACTGTGCAGATCTTTGGTTCATTCTGGACTTGTCCCATCTGACCCCCTGGATTCCTTGCTCCTCCTTTTCGAATGACCACTCTGTCTCAGGTCTAGCTTCTCTTGGAGCTGGGTTTGTTTCAAGCGAGGGGAAGCTTTTATTGTCAATCTTTGCTTTCGTTGCTGAACCCGATCTCAACAGACTGACAGTTCTAAAGGTGGTGATTGTGGGGCGTATACAAACGATACACCCTACAGGGGTCCTTGTTATTGTTTTGTCGGGTGTTCTATCCTAATTGTGACTCCATGGTGGGTATGGTGGCTTATTCACGAATGAGATTATTACCTACTTGTTTCTATGCTGCTGAATGATCCTCTTATAACTTTCCAGGCTCGTGGGTGGGCAACCAGGCCCCTGAATCGGACTGCATTGGAAGATCGGGCTCTGTAGCATCTGCTACATTGGGCCCAGACCAAGCTACTCCTTTGACCCCGTCCAGACTATCCTCCTCCACTCCCCCTCCCTCCTCATTGGTAGGGTTGAGTCCCAAGCCCCCCAGTGGTGACCACCTCATCACCTGGAGTGGCTCCTCTCATTGTGACAATTGCGCCTTTTACCCCCCCCCCCCTCACTGGGGGTGCTTGGCGCGGACCCTCCACATGCGCACTCGCACAATTCCTTCCAGTGCTAATACGTTCCACACCTTGTTTGATCCTGCTGCATGGACTAAATACTTTGATCTCAACCATCTGGATTCTACACTTCCTGATTTCTTCCTCCATAAACACCTCATTGATAAGGTGAATGCCTCTGTTACTTTTAATCCCACCCATTTTGGTACATGTGTTGTTGCTGCTCCTCCTCTGGATGCAGCTGCTAGCTCAGCTGCATTGTCTAGCATTGGAGAGACCTCTGTTAAGGTCTCCAAAAATGCTAGGTTAAATGCCAGTATTGTCACTGTTAACCTCCTGCACAATGTTGCAACTGGTGTTATGGATCTGAAAGACTGCCATGAGAATATTAAACATATCCTTGACGCTCAAGGTGGCTGTCCTCCAGGTTGATACGTTCACACGACCCCCTCGTGGTCGTCGTCATCAGTCTCTTCAAGTTGTGAAGATCACTTTTGATAGTAGGACCCTTCTGCCTTCTGTAATTCTTACTGGTACCAGATGTTCTGTTCAGGAGTACATTCCCTCTCCTAGAATTTGCAATAAGTGCTGGAAATTTGGGCATGGTTATCTTGAGGTTATCTTGAGATGATTTCGGGGCTTTTTAGTGTCCCCGCGGCCCGGTCCTCGACCAGGCCTCCACCCCCAGGAAGCAGCCCGTGACAGCTGACTAACACCCAGGTACCTATTTTACTGCTAGGTAACAGGGGCATAGGGTGAAAGAAACTCTGCCCATTGTTTCTCGCCGGCGCCTGGGATCGAACCCAGGACCACAGGATCACAAGTCCAGCGTGCTGTCCGCTCGGCCGACCGGCTCCCTCGGTGCTCTCTCAAATGCACAAGTGCAGTGTCTAAGTCCCATGTGTTGGGACTCGGGTCACTCTAAGAAAGAGTGCTCTTCTTTCCAGGCTCACTGCCTCAATTATGGTGACACCCACCATACTACTTACACTACAAATTTGAGGAAGCCTTTCTCAATTTTAAGCACCGCGATTGTTTGTCTTTTCCTGAGGAGAGATGCCAAGTCCGCCGTCTCTCCCCTTTCATTAGCACATCTTATACTCATGTGTTGTGTGCCACCTCTCCTCGCCCTTCCCCTCCTTTCTCAGCCTCAACTGTTTCCAGGCTTGGACCCAGACATGCCCACCGCCTCCCCCCTGCTCCTTTACGTTCTGAACCATGGGGTCCTCATCTGGTATTTCCCTCCTTCCTTTCCAGTCTGCAGTGTTTCCTGTGTCTTCTTTCCTGTCTTCCCCAGATCCTTCCCAACCCTCCCACCTGTCTGTTGGCCCTCCATGCCACCCGTCTGTTCAGGCTATTGTCCATCATCATCCCAGGATTCTTCATGTTGATTGCTCCCATTCTCCTTCTTCTGTTGAGACTATGGAAACTATCGCCCAGTACGTTGCTGCTGGCACAACTGTCTCAGTCAGAAATGTAAGCCTGGCTCCTCTCCTTCTTTTTCCCAGGCAGGTAAGCAGGCATCGCTTTCTTCCCCATCCTCGGACTCTGACTATCAATGCATGCCCTCTCATTTCAGTGTCGAGCTCCCCTGACTCTTCTATGGAGGTTCCTTTAGCCCTCGATTCTCTCTCAGTTGCTACCCTTGCTGAGGTGTGCTACCCTGTTTCTGCAACCCCCCTCCCCCTGATTCCCTTGACCTCCCCTCTCCATTAGCTACTCCAGCTCCGGAACCTGTCCGTCCGCCTCTGGTCCGTCCTCCCACTCCCTTGACTCCATCGTCATTGCTAAATTTACCCATGATTTCACTGATCCTGATCTTAATTAGTATACTGTGTTCCTCTTTGCCTTTGTCTCTTCATTGTTCTCTGTTGCTGTTCTCTCTCTTTTTGACAATGTCTGTTCTTCAATGCATGGATTTTAGGCCAACATCCATGAACTCTAACTTCTGATAACACAGTTTTCACTGCTTTGTGTTTGTCTCCAGGAGCCGATGCTTGGTGCTCGTCCTTGTTACTTTTATGGTTATTCCTTTTTACCCTCCCCCCCCAAGCTTTTGCTGAGGCCCATAACTCTACTGCTCTCTTGATTCATATTGATATTCCCTTCGTCCCCCTACTTTTTCCGTTGCCTATCAAATGTTCTGCGGCTCGTATCTTTGTGAGTAAATGGTATACAGTCTGTTCCATTTATCTCCCCCCAAATGTCCCCATTCTCTTCCTGATCTTAAGCACCTGTTGGACTCCTTACCAGAGCCTGTGCTCCTTTTTGGTGATTTCAACTGTTGGCATACCCTCTGGGGTGATGTCCTGACAAACACTCGAGGCCGCCTTCTCGAACCATTTGTCCTCACTTCTTCTCTGTCTTCTGAATTCTGGTAAACCCACTCATGTGGACTCCTGCACTAGGGGGTTTGGTAGCTGAGCGGACAACGCGCAGGACTCGTAATTCTGTGGCCCGGGTACGATTCCTGGACCAGGCAGGAACAAATGGGGAAAGTTTCTTTCACCCCTGATGCCCCTGTTACTTAGCAGTAAATTGGTACCTGGGAGTTAGACAGCTGTTACGGAGCTTCTTCCTGGGTGTGTGTGTGTGTGTGGGGGGAAAAAAAATTAGTAGTTACAGTTGATTGACAGTTGAGAGGTGGGCCGAAAGAGTAGAGCTCAACCCCTGCAAGAACAACTAGGTGAATACTCACACCCTCTCCTGTCTTGATCTTTCTCTCTGCTCGTCTTGTCTTTACTTAGATTTCACATGGTAGGTTCTTGATCCCTCCATAACACTGACCATTTCCCCATCCTTTTCACCTTTTTCTCTCTTCACCCTCCCCTCTCCTTCCCTATATGACAGTTTGCCAAGGCTGACTGGAATCTATTCACCCTCCATGCTACCCTTTCTGACCTCTCCACTCTGTCTCTCCTTCGAGTCCTCCTCCCTTTTTCATGACACCATATTTGACGCTGCTCTCTTCTCTATTCCTCGCTCTACCTTCCAGGGAATGTGGAAGTGCGTTCCCTGGTGGAATGCAGACTGTGCTCGGGCTGTCCACTGTAAGCGTGCAGCCTGGAAGAAACACTGACACTGGCAGACGGCTGATTCTTTTATTTTGTTTTGGAAGGCGAGTGCGGTGGCCCATAGGACCATCTGTACAGCTAAACATGAGAGTTGGAAATCTTGACTCCACCATTACATCCAATACTCCTTTGCCGCAGATCTGGAAGAAAATCCGCAAGATAGTGGGTAAGTTTGTTCCACATGTTTCACCAGTCCTTCACCTTCATGGTTCTCTTGTGATGGATCCAGTGACGATCACGACCGAACTGGGTTCCCACTTTTTGACTGTTAGCCCCAGTTCTCATTTTCCTCAATCCTTCCTTCCTTCCTTCCTTCCTTCCTTCCTTCCTTCCTCCTCCTCCCTTCTTCCTCCTTCCTTTCTTTCTTTCTTTTTTCTTTCGTTCTTTCTTTCTTTTCTTTCTTCTTTCTTTCTTCCTTTCTTCCTTTCTTCCTTCCTTCTTTCTTTCTCCTTTCTTTCTCCTTCCTTTCTTCCTTCCTTCCTAAGCCCATTCTTGATTTCATCCCTTAGATTTTCGCACTCATCTCCAATTCCTTATAATGATCCCTTCTCTCTCTGAACTTTAGTCTGCTTTGGCCTTCTGTGGTTCAACCAGGGGCTCAGATGACATTCATTGAGATGCTTCACCATCTCCCTCCATGTGCAGCTCAGTATTTATCGAATCTGTATAACCGTCTCTGGAGTTGTTGTCAGTCCTTGAGGACTGGCTCGATGCGGTTGTTCTCCCTATTTGGAAACCGGGGTCTCTAGGGACATCCCCTAAGGACTTCTGCCCATTGCCCTCACGAGTTGTGTCTGCAAACTCTTTGAACATATGGTCAATGTCCGGGGTCTAGTCTACCAGCCTGCACTAGAACACTTGAGTCTAGTCTACCAGCCTGCACTAGAACACTTGAGTCTAGTCTACCAGCCTGCACTAGTACACGTGAGTCTAGTCTACCAGCCTGCACTAGTACACGTGAGTCTAGTCTACCAGCCTGCACTAGTACACGTGGGGTCTAGTCTACCACCTGCACTAGTACACGTGAGTCTAGTCTACCAGCCTGCACTAGAACACGTGGGTCTAGTCTACCAGCCTGCACTAGAACACTGGGTCTAGTCTACCAGCCTGCACTAGAACACTTGAGTCTAGTCTACCAGCCTGCACTAGAACACATGAGTCTAGTCTACCAGCCTGCACTAGTACACGACGGTCTAGTCTACCAGCCTGCCTAGTACACGTGGAGTCTAGTCTACCAGCCTGCACTAGTACACGTGAGTCTAGTCTACCAGTCTGCACTAGTAGACGTGGGTCTAGTCTACCAGCCTGCACTAGTACACGTGAGTCTAGTCTACCAACCTGCACTTCTACACGTGAGTCTAGTCTACCACCCTGAACTAGTACACGTGGGTCTAGTCTACCAGCCTGCACTAGGTACCTGTGGAGTCTATTCTACCAGCCTGCACTA
>WNGS01162679.1:38277-53173 GCA_020271785.1 Procambarus virginalis
AAGCTGATGCAAACATCTAAAAACATCGTGTGCAGCATGAACAGTTAGAACAAGTGTTAAATTTAAGTGTGTACTCAGTGTTAAAATTAAAGTTGCAGTAATTTGTGTACAATAGTTTTCATAACTGTATTGTATTACTCAACATACAGCAGAACTACTTTTATCAACACAGTGCTAACGGCATAATGCACTGCAGTACGAATTTACTGTAGAGCATTCACAACTTCACGAAACTTCAAGATGGACATAACTTCAACAATAAGGTAAAATTATGAATTACAGTATTTTTTAGTAGAGAAGTAATATATAGGTACAGTATGTAATATGATAATGCATTTTTATTGTGTACAAGAAAAAAAAAAGACACTGACACAAACGCCTCCTGAAGGTCACCTCTTGCAACGAATCCAACGCTCAACGAACTGGGGTTGGGCCCATATAGTATGTTGAATCGAGGTTGTACTGTACATGGATGGAGATATACTAAAGAAATTGTTCGACTTTTGTTAGGCCAAAGCTAGAATATGCAGCGGTTGTGTGGTGCCCATATCTTAAGAAGCACATCAACAAACTGGAAAAGGTGCAAAGACATGCTACTAAGTGGCTCCCAGAACTGAAGGGCAAAAGCTACGAGGAGAGGTTAGAGGCATTAAATATGCCAAAACTAGAAGACAGAAGAAAAAGAGGTGATATGATCACTACATACAAAATAGTAACAGGAATTGATAAAATCGATAGGGAAGATTCTTGAGACCTGGAACTTTAAAGAACAAAGAGGTCATAGATATAAACTAGCTAAACACAGATGCCGAAGAAATATAAGAAAATTCACTGTCGCGAACAGTGTGGTAGATGGTTGGAACAAGTTAGGTGAGAAGGTGGTGGATGCCAAGACCGTCAGTAGTTTCAAAGCGATATGACAAAGAGTACTGGGAAGACGGGACACCACGAGCATAGCTCTCATCGTGTAACTACACTTAGGTAATTACACTTAGGTAATTACACACACACACACAATTGCTTTTAAATACATGGATGGAGAAATACCAAATTAATTGTTACCTTTTTATAGACAAAGCTGGATAGGCAGCGGTTGTATGGTGTACCATTATCTTAACACTTTCAGCCGCCCGGCGAACGAGGGACAGAAAACCGTATGTGCGCGCGGCATTTTTGTCGCTTAAGCGGCCAAACAAAAATGTGTATACTCTTTTTACTCTTCTGACGTTAGTTCTCGAGCTACGTATTTCATTTTGGTACCAATGTGTTCGCAATAAAATTCTCTAGAAGAACATCAGTAAAAAAGTCACTAAAAGTATAGGGAGACCAGCACCAAATAAAAAACTACGTAGATGACTCGCCGTGAGCGCCAAACGGCAACAAAATGTTTCTACTCTTGGGATTGTTGTCAACTCCACACTTGTCCTACAGCGTTAATTTTGGTATCAATGGATTCGCAATGAAATTCCCAACACAGAGATATGAATATAAACGTAGAATCATGGTCGCGGCTTACCCGCAAGAGTGTGGGAAGTGGTGGAACTGTTACCCGGTATCGGTGACGCGACGACACATGCGCGATACGGTGCTTCGAAAGTTTATACTTATTTGACTGTCCTGACATTATTTTTGTATGTACATCATTCATTTTTGTGTCAATGTGTTCGCAATAGAATGTTCTATAAGCACGTAGGTAAAAAAGATCAACAAAGCGTAAGTTAGAATAGCGCCAAATATAAAACAACGCTGGAACATATCAGTGAGCGTCAAACACACACAAAATGTTTTTACTATTGTTATGTTTTTCAAGTTTATACTTGTTGCACACAGTTATTTTTGGTTGTACATGGATGGGAATAAAATTCCCTAAACAGACATATGCATATAATAAATGATAAGGTGTAAACATGCCCAGTATAAACGGCTAAAGTCACCCACCTGCAACCCGTTTGGGACACTCTTGCAGACACGCAACACCCCGAAAAAAATCTATGAAGTTTCGAGTCTACTTACGGCAGTTTATGGGATACAGTGTTCATTCTGGTATCAAAATACTCCCAATAACTTATACTACAAGAAATTGGACAAAATAGGTGTACTTACCAAGAAAAAACTGGTTGTGGAACAGTAAGTTGAGCATTTTTTCTTCACTCCACCTTCTTCAGGTCAACATTCCTGAAGTTGCTCAACAGATGTTTTGTAGGTGGAGTGAAGCTGTTGCGGGTGGTTACTTCTTCATCACCCAATACACCCTTTTCCGGTGGTAACTGGTGTAGCAGGGAATAACACAGAGTGCAACGTTACAGGTCTTGCATCCTATGTTGGTGTCCTTCCTTTTACCGGACCGTGCACAGACATGACACTTGAGACGTTTTGGCAGTTTGTAAAGTTCATGTTTCAGTTTGTAGTTCATGCGATGTTCAGAATCAACAATAGGGCCACGTCTTCTCGGTGTTGGTTGAGCATTTGAGTCAGAGTCATCTGACAAGACCGACTCGTCAAATGGCAGACATCTCGGGTTCTGAGTCCGTTCCTGCGTCAGCTTGAGGTGTTGAAGTAAATAAAGGCCGCCTCACACCAGATGGTCCAGGAGTTTGCATGAGCATAGGCAGGACCTGTGTCATCATTTATGTCTGGAGCGTGCTGCAAGTGATGAGATACTGTTGCTATTTCAGGCCAATCTTCCGTGTCCCAGTGCAATAGGGCCCAAATTGCCACCTCGTGGAATTGTAGCAATGTTAGCTTTTTTCGATCAGTTGTATAGTATTTGTACAAAACAAAGGCATTATGCAATGCCATTTGCAGAAAATAAAACGTGATCTTTTTGGTCCACTTGTGAGTTTTCCTGGTAAAATGGTAATACTTCACCATTTGATCGAAGTGGTCCACACCTTTCATGAACTTATTGTATTCACAAATTGCAGTAGGCTTGTTCACTGGTACCTGTTGCAGTCGAGTTGTTCCGTCGCGATTGCGCAATCGTTTCCTTCGCTGACATTGCTGAGTGTCAGCATTGTGGATGTTTGTAATGATTGAGACCACTCGCTTGTCTTTCCACAGTAGAATGAAGGTGTTATCTTTGCGGCGGTATATGGTGGTATCCAGTGGAAATTTAGCCTTGGCTATAGTTTGCAATTCCTTTGGGGCGCCGCGTAGCAGTCTAATTGTGCCACATGTGTACACCCCAAGTTCTCTCAATTTTTCTGTTAGGTTTACCGAGTTGTAGTAATTATCCATGTACAAATGGTAACCCTGGTTCACTAAAGGCTGAATCAACCCCGTTACTGTTTCCAGTATCGTCTTACCAATACCTGAGTATACGTCAAAGTCATATAAGTACCCAGATACTGATTCAGCAAGCATATATAGTTTCACACCATACTTGTCTGGTTTGTTTGGATTGTAAACTTTGAACGATAGTCGGCCGCGCCATGCCATTGTACCTTCATCCAAGCACAACTCTTTCTTGGGAATGTAAACTTCTGCAAACCTCTCTTTCAAATAGTCCATCACCGATCTCACTTTTATCAACTTATCAGTATTGTTCACGGGCACTGCATTATTATTGAATGTATGGAAAAACTGGCTTATATGCTGGAAACGTTTTGACGTCATAAACAAGTTGAAGAAACGAACATGCCATGGTTTTCCTGTTTGCCAATACATCCTCATAGCTGGCAGCCTGTTTATGCCCATCAATATGCATAGTCCCAAGTATCGCGCCATTTCTTTCACCCTCACTGGTTTCCAAATATCTGAGACATTTTCATTAGCCATCCGGAAAATCTGCGACGCGTACAAATTAGTTTCTGTTGTCAAGAATTGAAGCAGGGCTCGGGTAATGAATAATTGGATAAATCCTAATGCACTAGTAGGTGTGGGAATTTTCAGGCCAGGATTTCCAATAAAATCTTCAACAATTGGGGGAGTATTGTCACGACTCCAGCCAACACTGTCCCCACCCTTGCGAGTACGTCCTGTACGTGTACGGCTTTGTGAATCTTCCTCACTTTCGTCATCACTTTCAATTTCCATGCTTTCATCACTGCTAGAATCACTTGGCACAGTTGGTCGTGTAATCCTACGTCGAGAAACATTTCTGGTAGTTAGTTTTCTAGGTGGTTTACATGCACCACGTGTGCGCCTAGATGGAGGAGGAGGAGGGAGTAGAGGTGCCTCATCCTCCTCTGTGAGGTGCTCGGTCTCCTCATCACTCGTTGCTGTATCATTCGCTCTTTGGACGCCACTATAATCGTTGTAGTCATCCAAATCATCTTCAAGTCCTTCAACATCACCTGCATCATACTCAGCTTCTGATAAAGCTGCCACAACTTCAGGAATTTTCGTGGGTGTGAGTTTCATTCCCTTGAACTTTTGATAAATCATAGTTATTCTGTCCTCTTTCGAGGACTTGGACACTTCCTTGGGCGTAGAACGGCTTGGGCCTTGACCTGGATCCATTGTTGATGAATGTATTGGGTATAAAACACACGGAAACGGGTATAAATGCAGAAAACCGTTCGAGTTTGGCGCGCGAGGGAAGCGTGATCGACTCACGAAACGTGACGAGAAAACAATGGGCCTGTCACGTGACCGGGTAGGCCGACGCGCCATGCGCCCTAGCGGTGAGAAAGAGAACTTCATGGCGCTCAGTTTGAAACGAACCAGAAGTAAATCGGATAAAAATTGAATTTTATACAAATATTTTTTACGAAGACATAAATTTGAGTCCTGTGTGCATGAGCGGGTAGTCGAAACAGGACTCGCGGGAGAGTCCTTGGCATGCGAAAGTGTTAAGAAGCACATCGACAAACTGGAAAAGGGCAACGACATGCCACTAAGTGGCTCCCAGAACTGAAGGACAAGAGCTACGAGGAGAGGTTAGAGGCATTAAATATGCAAAAACTAGAAGATAGAAGAAAAAGAGGCGACATGATCACTATGTTCAAAATAGTAACAGGAATCGATAAAATTGATAGGGAAGAATTCCTGAGACCCAGAACTTCAAGAACAAGAGGTCATAGATTTAAACTAACGAAACAAAGCTGCCGGAGAAATATACAAAAATTCACTTTTGTAAATAGAGTGGTAGACGGTTGGAACAAGTTAAGTGAGAAGGTGGTGGAGGCCAAAAACCGTCAGTAATTTCGAAGCATTATATGACGAAGAGTGCTGGGGAGACGGGACACCACGAGTGTAGCTCTCATCCTGTAACTACACTTAGGTAATTACACAAGTGTGTGAAGTCACCAGTGGAGTCCCACAAGGCTCTGTGGGACTGGGGGGGCATGGTAGGGGGGGGACTATAGAGGGCCTGGTAGCCTGGTGGATAGCGCGCAGGACTCGTAAAACTGAAACTGTTGTGCGGGTTTGATTCCTGCACCAGGCAGAAACAAATAGCCAAAGTTTCTTTCACCCTGAATGCCCCTGTTACCTAGCAGTAAATAGGTATCTGGGAGTTAGTCAGCTATCATGGGCTGCTTCCTGGGGTGTAATTACCTAAGTGTAGTTACAGGATGAGAGCTACGCTCGTGGTGTCCCGTCTTCCCAGCACTCTTTGTCATATAACGCTTTGAAACTACTGACGGTTTTGGCCTCCACCACCTTCTCACTTAACTTGTTCCAACCGTCTACCACTCTATTTGCGAAGGTGAATTTTCTTACGTTTCTTCGGCATCTGTGTTTAGCTAGTTTAAATCTATGACCTCTTGTTCTTGAAGTTCCAGGTCTCAGGAAATCTTCCCTGTCGATTTTATCAATTCCTGTTACTATTTTGTACGTAGTGATCATATCGCCTCTTTTTCTTCTATCTTCTAGTTTTTGCATATTTAATGCCTCTAACCTCTCCTCATAGCTCTTGTCCTTCATTTCTGGGAGCCACTTAGTGGCATGTCGTTGCACCTTTTCCAGTTTGTTGATGTGCTTCTTAAGATAAGGGCACCATACAACCGCTGCATATTCCAGCTTTGGTCTAATAAAAGTCGTGAACAATTTCTTTAGTATTTCTCCATCCATGTATTTAAAAGCAATTCTTAGGTTAGAAAGTGTAGCATAGGCTCCTCGCACAATGTTCTTGATGTGGTCCTCAGGTGACAGTTTTCTATCTAAAACCACCCCTAGATCCCTTTCTTTATCAGAATTCTTTAAAGATTTCTCACATAATTTATAGTGTCACAACATAATTTATAGGTTGTGTGGGGTCTATGTTCACCAATTCCACATTCCATAACATGGCATTTATTCACATTAAATTCCATTTGCCAAGTGTTGCTCCAAATACTTATTTTGTCCAGGTCTTCTTGAAGGGCATGACAATCATCTAGGTTTCTTATCTTCCCTATTATCTTAGCATCATCAGCAAACATGTTCATGTAATTCTGTAATCCCTCTGGTAGATCGTTTATGTAGACAATGAACATTACCGGTGCAAGAACTGAACCCTGTGGTACTCCACTCGTGACATTCCTCCAATCCGATACCTTGCCTCTGATTACGGTCTCATTTTTCTGTCAGTTAGGAAATTTTTCATCCATGTTAGTAGCTTACCCGTCACCCCTCCAATATGTTCCAGTTTCCAGAACAACCTCTTATGGGGAACTCTGTCGAAAGCCTTTTTTAGGTCCAGATAGATGCAGTCAACCCAACCATCTCTTTCCTGTAAAATCTCTGTTGCTCGATCATAAAAACTGAGTAAGTTCGTTACACAGGATCTTCCAGATCGAAAACCATACTGTCGGTCTGATATTATATCATTTCTCTCCAGGTGTTCTACCCATTTAGTTTTAATTATTTTTTCCAATATTTTGACTATTACACTTGTCAATGATACAGGTCTATAATTAAGGGGGTCTTCCCTGCTTCCACTTTTGTAGATTGGAACTATGTTAGCCTTTTTCCACACATCAGCTACAACTCCTGTAAACAGGGATGCCTGAAAAATCAGCTGAAGTGGAATGCTGAGCTCAGGTGCACACTCTCTCAGAACCCATGGTGAAACTCCATCTGGACCAACTGCCTTGTTCTTACTTAGCTCCTTGAGCATTTTTCCACTTCGTCTCTAGTCACCTCTATGTGCTCTATGTTGTTCTCTGGAATTCTTATTGTGTCTGGTTCCCTAAAGATTTCATTTTGTACAAACACACTTTGGAACTTTTCGTTTAGTGTTTCACACATTTCCTTTTCATTTTCCGTGAATCTATTTCCCATTATCAACCTCTGAATATTATCCTTTACCTGCAATTTGTTGTTTATGAATTTATAGAATAGACCTGGTTCTGTTTTACATTTGTCTGCAATCCCTTTTTCAAAATTTCTTTCTGCCTCTCTCCTCACTGCCGTGTAGTTGTTTCTCGCATCTTTGTATCGCTGGTATGTTTGGGGGTTTGGCCTCTTCCTGTATTGATTCCATTTTTGTGTCTTTTGGTCTTTTGGTGTGTGTGTGTGTGTGTGTGTGTGTGGTGGTGTGGAGGAAAAAAAACCAGTAGTTAGTAAACAGTTGATTGACAGTTGAGAGGCGGGCTGAAAGAGCAAAGCTCAACCCCGACAAACATAACTAGGTGAATACAACTAGGTGAATACACATACTTGGAGTGAGTATCACAATGAGAAGTCACACTGCTGCAGGCTCCAGGATTATTCAAATTATCTAAGTGTTGGGAGTAGGGTGAGGGTTGCAAGTGGTGTCCCAGAATACATGAAGATGTAGGGAATTTGAAAAGAAACTATGAGATAAGAAATAAGTGTCTGTGAATGAAAAATCTTGGCTAGAAAAGTTCATCTTTCAAAACAGCACCCCCTCCGTGGTGCCTCCTTGCCGTGGTGAGGGGCTCAAGTACACCTCCCTGGGACCGGTGTGGGTTGCCTCTGCCCCCTCTCCTGCCCCCTCTTTGGGTGGTGTACGTGCTGAAGGGCACTACGCAGGGGCCTTGTGAGCCATCGGACCACCTGCTGGAGGGGTCGCCCGTGAGGGGCCGCCCTGAGTGGATGATGGGTGTCCAGGCTGGGGTGATAGGGGGAATGGTGTCTTAGCACTAGTGTGGGAGAATGGACGATGCAGTAGGACTCCCCTGTTGAAAAGGGGGAGCACCGCTGGGGAAGAGGCACCCTTCCTGCACCGGCCCATGCTAGGCCTCTCTGGCTGCCCTGGTAGGTGGTATTCCTTGGTTCCAGGTCCCAAACTTATGAAATTGTTTGCTGCATGGATGACGACTCGACTTCTCTTACCCAGGCTCATAGGGTGGGCGACCAGGCCCCACAGTCAGACTCTCCTGGAAGACTGGGAAATGTAGCCCCCACTACAGGGCCCGGTTTAGGCCCAGACTGGACTCTTCCTCCCTGCTCTTCTCCCTCCTCTGTGGTTGGGTCGAGCCCCAAACCAGCTGTGGTGACCACCTCGTCCCCTTGCACGGCTCCATCTCTTATTGTGACTACTGCACCTTGTGGCCCGTCTTTCTCTAAAGGTTCTCATCGCTGTCCCCGCTACGGCAACTCTCGTATGCTCCCTTCCCATACTAATTCGTACCATGCTTTGTTTGGTCCTGCTACATGGACTAAGTACTTTGACCTCCATCCTTTAGATTTAACTCCTCCTGACGATTTTTCCCCTTCATAGGCATCTTGTAGATTCAGTAGATGCCTCTGTTACCTTCAACCCCACTCGTCTTGGTACCCGTGTCGTTGCTGTTCCTCAGGATGCAGCCACCCGCTTGGCCGCCTTATCCTGCATTGGCGAGACCCCTGTTCGGGTCTCCAAGAACGCTCGGTTAAATGCCAGTGTTAGCACTGTTTTTCCGCACCATGTTGCAACCGGTGTTAAGAATCTAAAAGACTGCCACGAGGATATCAAGCATATCCTCGAGGCCCAGGGTCACTCTGTCCTCCAGGTGGATACGTTTACTCGTCCCCCTCGTGGTCATCCCCGTCTGACCCTTTGGGTTGTGAAGGTTACTTTTGTTGGTAGGACCCTTCCGCCCTCTGTCATTCTTGCTGGTGCCAGATGCTCCGTTCAGGAGTATATTCCATCAACTCGGCTCTGCAATAAGTATTGGAGGTTTGGGCATGGTGCCCTCAAATGCTCTAGTCCTGTCTCCCTCTGTCCCATGTGTGGAGGCGAGGGTCACTCTAAGTTGGAGTGCACTTCTCCCCAGGCCCGCTGCCTCAATTGTGGTGAGGCCCACCCTGCCTTCTCCTGCACGTGTATACATTACAAACTTGTAGCGGGTCCTCAACTTGAAGCACCGGGACCGTTTGTCTTTTCCTGAGGCTCGGCTCCAAGTTCATCGTCTCCCCCCTTTCCCTGGCATCTACAGTGGTACCTCAGTTTAAGAGTTTAATTCGTTCCTGGAGACAGCTCTTATTCCGAAAAACTCGTATTCTGAAGCTAATTTCCCCATAAGAAATAATGGGAAATGAATTAATCCGTTCCTGACTACCCCAAAAACCCCATATCAAACTAAATTTTTGTACCTAATTCATCTAAATAAACCTACAAAACTATGTTCAAGTTATTACTTACCTTGCTCTTGAATGCTGTAGGCGTATGGAAGATGGTGAGGAGGGGGGAGGAGGAGAGGAGTTACTGTTTGGAAGGGGAGTCCCTTTCCATTATCACATCAGGCAGTGAGGACTTCACTGGTATGCACACACTGGCACATTTTGCCTGCATACCACTAGGACTTGCTTGTCTTACTAAGAATTTCTCTAAAGACACTTGTTTTTCCTTACATTTTAACACTTGTCTGTAGTAAGACATCACATTATCATTTAAAAGGTCAATGCAACGGCCTGCTACAGCTTTATCTGGGTGAGTTTTTTCAACAAAACTTTGCAGTTCTTCCCATACTTCACACATTTTCTTAATCAAGGAGGGACATCCTCTACTGCCTCTACTCACAGCTATTTTCTTAGGTTGAACCTTATCAATGGCTTTCTTGAGACCCATGGTGAGATATATAATAACAAACTGTATAGTCAAATGACCAAAAATCCAACAAAACACTGAAAATCCAGGTGAAGAATTGATGTGGGATAGTCACTGGGCACGAGACAATGGTAAACTGAGGGGCGGAGGGGCGACGATCTCCGATCGACCACGCGCTAGGTCGGCCTGTAGGCGTATCAACAAACTCGCGTCCCGAGGTAACCCTCGCGTTCCGAGACATAATTTTCGAGGAAATCCTGCTCGTCTTCCGAAAAACTCGCATACAGGGACACTCGCATTCCGAGGTACCACTGTACTATGCTTGCGTGGTGCGCTCTTCCTCTCATCGTCCTTCCCACCTTCCTCAGTCGTCTCACAACCGTTTCCAAGCCTTAGACCCGGACACATCCACCACCACCTTCCCTGTTTCCTTCCATTCTGTCCCAGAGGGTCCCCCTCCTGGTTCTCTGTCTAGGGTTCCCCTTCTTTCTACCCAGTCTGTCATGTCTCCTGTGTCTTTTTTCTCCTCTCCCTCTGGTCCTTCTTCCCGTCATTCTCCTCCGTCTCTTGGCTCTCCACGCTGCCTGACTGTGCGAGCTGATGTCCGTCGCTTTCCCAGTGATCATATTGTTCGCTCTCGTTCTTCTTCTTCTATTGAGACGCTAGAGTCTGTTGTCCAGTACATTGCTGCTGGGACACCTGTCTCTTTGAGTCAGAATCTCTGATTCTATCGTTCCTTCTCCTCTCGCTTCGGTGGTGGTGCCCCCTGTTCCTACTGTGGAGATTTCTTTAGTCCCCGGTTCCATCTCGGTTACTGCCTTGCTGAGGTGCGCTCCCCTCTTTCTGCCCCTCCTCCTCCTCTCCTTGCCTGCCCCTCTCGGTTGTCTCCTCCTTCTCCTCCTTTTCCTCCAGACCCTGCTCGTCCACCTCTGGTCTCTCCTCCCTCTCCTTTCCCTCCTCCTTTACTCAGTTTACCTATACCCCCTAACCCTGACTTCACTGGCCCTGATCCTGACCCCGTGCTTCTTTAACCCTTCAACTGCGCATCGCATCATATGATGCGTTGACCGACTTGCAGAAAATTGCGCATCGCATCATATGATGCGTTGGAGTACTACGCAAGATTTAAACGGCCCGCGGATACACGGGGTTCACCACACCTTCATCAGGGCTCTTGTAAACAGACACCATTTTAAAAAAAAATCGTGGGCCAAACTCCCGGGTGTTAGGGGCCTCAGTATCGCGTAAGCTACCAAGCCTGACGCACGCAGCATGAGCTCACAGCACTGCTGTTCAGCTTGTGACCACAGCATCGCCTAAAAATGCCATAATATACTTGTTCATGCTATTATGTAGCGATAATATTATTACAGAAGACCCCTGACTGTGATAAAACTGACCATGGGTCTGATAATAAGAGGATTCTGATGATATTTAGCGCTGTGCTCCATGGAGCACAGCGCTAAATATCATCATCCTAATCCTGGTCCTAATATCATCATCCTAATCCTGGTCTCTGGTCAGCGTTCTCTGTCTTCTCCTCGGTTGGTAGTGCCCCTTCGGTTCCGGTTTGTTTTTCATCGGCTCTTTTTTTTTTTCCTTTTGGCATTTGCTTCTGGGGGTCGGGTCGCTGAGTTTTCTTGCTCCTTCGGTTTTAGCGTTTTGGTTGTTCGGTGGCAGCAGTCTCCATCTTTTCTGGCACGGGGTGGGGCTGCTGCGTTCTGGAGGGGTCCATGGTTTGTTGGTGCTTCGTTGGTCGGGCCGGGGGTGTGTCGTGTTTTTGTTCTCTGGCGGCCCTCCGCTGTTGTTTGTGTGCCACGGCGTCTGTGTTCAGAGCGCGTTTTGCGTTGATACGGTTCTGTTCTTCCCGGTTCGCGGGTGATGGTGTCCCGGGTTGTCAGACGTGTTCTTGCGGCTCAGCTGCCTGTGTTCTTCCCTCATGCCCATGGCGTTTGTGGCTTTGCTGCTCTCGCTGCCGTCTGGGTGACGTGTCCTAGCAGTCTTTCGGGCATGGATCTTTGGTGTTCGTATGGGGGCCTTGCTGCTCGTTGTTCTCGTGTTGTTCCCGGGCCCTTTCGGGGCTGTGACGTCTTGGGTTGGCGTTTGC
This sequence comes from Procambarus virginalis, assembly GCA_020271785.1. Taxonomy (NCBI): domain Eukaryota; kingdom Metazoa; phylum Arthropoda; class Malacostraca; order Decapoda; family Cambaridae; genus Procambarus; species Procambarus virginalis. Next base: position 50,304 of record WNGS01162679.1, read on the forward strand.
TGCCGGTTGTCTCGCTTCCGTGGGGGTGCGTGGTGTCTGCCTCCCGGTTTTGTCCCTTTGACCTTCTTGTGTGGGTAGTTAGCTCCAGGGAGCCGACAGGGCTCCCCCCAGAAAACCAGCGTTGAATGTAATGAAACGCCATTTCTGGGTGAGACCCGGAGGCTCCCCGGCAACCCTCCCTCCCTCCGGTCAGCGTTTTTTCGCGTGTTTTGACATCCAGCCTCAGAACTGATGGGTGGATAGCCGGCGTGGGAGGTCTGGGGCTCCCCCTTCCCCCCTACCGGGGAGGGGGGAGCTGCACAGACAGCGGCGCGGTGATGTGTGACGTCATACTAGTTTGCTTGTTTTCTGTTGAGGAGTTCTGTCCACTAGTTCGGCTTCAGGTAGCAATTTTCACCAGAATAGGGGTTTGTTTTGGAATGCTTACCTTTCTGGATGCTTGACCCGGTCGATGGCAGACATAGAATGCTTCCAACCACACGGGGGTTTCTATAGGTCATTGCTCCCCTTGCCTCTCTGAGGGGGCCAGGTTCTGGCCGTGGTCCCCGGTAGGCCTTAGAACTCCATACACATGAATGATGCCAAAATCTGACATTAGCATATCAGCCTGGTAAAGCTCCGGGGAGCCCTCGGGTCTCACCCAGAAAATGGCGTTTCATTACATTCAACGCTGGTTTTTTTCTACAAAGTTTCAGGGACTGGAAAGCTTGTGAAATGGTACATAAAGACAAAGTAACAAAATCATTAAAGGAAGGGGTGTAAAGAACAGTGGGAAGGGGAACATGTTCTTGAAAATAGTATATACCAACATAGATGGAGTGAGATTCAAAATATTGGAGTTGAAGGCTATAATTCAGCTCAAAGTCCCAGATATTGTCGCATTAACCAACGTGCTGCGCCGAGTTTATTGTGAAATTCCCCCTGAATGCATGAAATTTAGTTTTCCCAAAAAACTTTTTTTGGAAAAAAAACCTTTTGTTCTTTTTTCTTCAAAAAGTGATAAATTCCCTTCCTGGAACATGTCTATGTAAAAATAAATACCAAATTCCACTTACTTTGGCTGTGGGGACGTGGATAAGGTGCGCTGTGATGTCATCAGGGCCTGGTCGCCCGTGCATGACTCGCCCAGACACGGTTGTGCGGTCCATCCAAGCACCGGGTGTTGCCACAAATATATTTTCAATTATTTGTATTATGTATTTCTAAAGCGGTTTTATTTATTTTTATCGTATATATTGCATATTTGTGTCCTTTACAGTATGTATACAGTAGAACGTTCATGATGTTCCATGGAACTGTGATACATGTGTCAGTAATGGGACCACAATAAATGTTTATTGTTGCAATATTACTTGTTAAAAATTCACTAAAATTACAATATGTATAGTTTCACACACTATTTACACAGCAACACACTGTATTACACACTCATTACTTCGGAAGTGAGTAATAATCAACGAAGTAGTCCATGGTGCACTGTGCAACTTCGCTCTCGTTGCACCAGGTACAGATAAATTTTCGCTTCCTGTTTCTTCATTCTGTGTTCTTGCAAATAACCCACTCACGTACACCCTTGGCTTTAGTACTTGAAAGTTGTATGTAGCCAAGCTTGTAAAGCAGAAGGTAGTATTGAAAAGATTATTGGAAAAGATCAATTTGTAAGGCAGTCTTGGAAAGATCGCTTTGTATGGTCCCACACAGGAAGAGATTCAGCTTGCCTCAAAGAGTGTCCGTCAGTCAGAAAGAGATTCAGCTAGCCTCAAATAATGTCCATCAGTCAGGAAGAGATTCAGGTATTCTTGAAAATATCTATGGAAAACACCACCATGAAAGCTGCTAACACTGTTCATCTATGTTACTTGTATCAGATGCATCATCTTGAGGTTATCTTGAGATGATTTCGGGGCTTTAGTGTCCCCGCGGCCCGGTCCCTGACCAGGCCTCCACTCCCAGGAAGCAGCCCGTGACAGCTGACTAACACCCAGGTACCTATTTTACTGCTAGGTAACAGGGGCATAGGGTGAAAGAAACTCTGCCCATTGTTTCTCGCCGGCGCCCGGGACCGAACCTGGGACCACAGGATCACAAGTCCAGCGTGCTGTCCGCTCGGCCGACCGGATCATCACTGAACGCAGAAAACAATTCATCTACGTATCATCTAAATAAATTTGAGACAGTATAGGATTGCAAGGGGTGACGCTCAGAGCTACAACTGGATACGCTCGCTGTATCGTCCTCATAGGTGCTGTATCACTTGCATCCGACCTTTGTGTTTGGTCCTTATTGCGCCTAGCTTCACCAATATTATGACCCTTATGTTCTTCAAACAATAAGGTTTGAATTTCACTGACAGAGCGTTATCTTTCAACACCAAGTCGGACAGGTGTTTGAGAGCCAGAGGCGCGTGCGCCACCCATGGTTGCTCATTCAGTACTAACCCAGCCAGCAGCCCTAGGGCATTCTGGGAATTTTTTCCAAAATGGCTGCCTCTCACTGGAGGTCCTAAGGGTCCATTTCGTACACAACCAACCTAGCACACATTTAGAATGGGTACGGAAAAATAAAAAGAGTTTTCTCTGTTGGCGCAGTTTCCTGCCGACCGAGAATACTCGGCTGGAGCAGTTAAGTGGTTAACCCTCAAACTGCTAGGGGTCCAAATGGAATTAACATCCACAGGTGCAACAAAAAAAAAATTCAATTTTTGTTTTCTTTTAAATCTTTTTATTTGTGTTCCCTGAGCACGGGAAAAATAATAAAAAAAATGAATTACACTTACCGTGGATGTAAATGAGTTTAGAAGATCATCGATGATGTCACGCCTGATCTTCGCTGGACCACTGTGCGCCCGGGGTGAGTCAGGCGCGACGGAG
>WNGS01162680.1:17019-36198 GCA_020271785.1 Procambarus virginalis
CAACAGTAAAGGGAAAAAAATAAGAAGGAATATAATAACCCATGGTGTAATAGACAGTGTCAGGAAGCAAAAGTGGCCAGCAGGCGGGGTGGAGAAAGTACAGAAGACAAAGGACAGAGGACAACAGGATCAGATGCAACAGAGCTAGGACGATTACTTAACATAAGACGAGTCGGAAAGGGACTATGAGAACGATATTGCAAATCAAAGCGAAAAAACAACCTAAGCTACTACACAGTCATATAAGAAGAAAAATGTCGGTGAACGACCAAGTGACCAACTAAGGAAGGCAGAGGGGGCATATACTGAAAGTGACAAGGAAATCTGTGAGGCACTGAATGCCAGTTTCCATGGAGTGTTCACTACCGAGCCTGAGCAGCTCCCATTGTTGGAAAGGGTTACCCTAGATGAAAGACTATCAGATATAGAGGTGACAGCAGAGGAGGTAATGAAACAGTGACAACTCTAGATGCATCTAAAGCAGGGACCAGACAAAGTATCACCGTGGATACTAAAAGAAGCAGCGCAGGCCCTCAGCGTGCCTCTGGCAATGATCTTTAATGAGTCACTTATGTCGGGAGAATTGCCCAGTTGCTGGAAGAAGGCAAATGTCGTGCCGATCTTCAAGAAAGGCGATAGGGAGGAGGCACTTAACTATAGACCTGTATCACTGACAAGCATCCCCTAATTGGAAAGAATAATTAGCTACGACTGGTTGCACACCTGGAGAACATTAGGTTTGTGAACAAACATCAACATGGGTTCTGGACAGGGAAATCGTGCCTAACCACACCTTCTGGAATTCATGATAAAATAACGAGGATAAGACAGGACAGAGATGGTTGGGCAGACTGCATATTTCTGGACTGCCAAAAAGCCTTTGATACAGTACTGCACATGAGACTGCTGTTCAAACTCGAGAGGCAGGCGGGGGTAGGGGGAAAGGTCCTAGCATGGATAAGGAACTACCTAACAGGAAGGAGCCAAAGAGTTACAGTAAGGGGCGAGAAGTCGGACTGGCGAACAGTAACAAGTGGAGTACCACAAGGATCGGTGCTGGGACCAATTCTATTTCTTGTATATGTTAACGACATGTTTACGGGTGTAGAGTCCTACATGTCGATTTTTGCGGATGACGCAAAGTTGATGAGAAGAGTTGTGACAGATGAGGATTGCAGGATCCTCCAAGAGGACCTGAACAGGTTGCAGAGATGGTCAGAGAAATGGCTACTGGAATTCAACACGAGCAAATGAAAAGTTATTGAAATGGGACTTGGAGATAGGAGACCAAAGGGACAGTACACAATGAAGGGGAACAGCCTACCTGTGACGACGCGCGAAAGAGACCTGGGTGTGGACGTAACACCTAATCTATCTGCTGAGGCACAAATACATAGAATAACGACAGCAGCGTACTCTACACTGGCAAAAGTTAGAACATTATTCAGAAACCTAAGTAAGGAGGCATTTAGGGCACTTTACACTGCCTACGTGAGGCTAGTCTTAGAGTATGCCGCCTCATCATGGAGTCCCCATCTGAAGAAACATATAATGAAACTGGAAAAGGTTCAGAGGTTTGCAACGAGACTCGTCCCCAGAGCTACAAGGAATGGGGTATGAGGAGCGCCTGAGGGAGCTGTGCCTTACGACACTAGAAAGAAGAAGGGAGAGGGGGGACATGATAGGAACGTATAAAATACTCAGAGGGATTGACAGAGTGGACATAGATGAAATGTTCACACGGAATAGTAACAGAACGAGGGGACATGGATGGAAGTTGGAAACTCAGATGAGTCACAGAGATGTTAGGAAGTTTTCTTTTAGCGTGAGAGTAGTGGGAAAATGGAATGCACTTAAGGATCAGGTTGTGGAAGCAAATACTTTTCATAATTTTAAAACCAGGTATGATAGGGAAATGGGACAGGAGTCTCTGCTGTAAACAACTGATGCTCGAAAGGCGGGATCCAAGAGTCAATGCGCGATCCTGCAGACACATATAGGTGAGTACATATAGGTGAGTACACCCTGCACTAACACCCATGGCCTGCCACCCCCGTGCACTAACACCCATGGCTTACCACCCCTCTGCACTAACACCCATGACCTGCCACACCCTGAACTAACACTTACCCCTGCCCCCCCCTGCACTAACACCCATCGCCTGTCACACCCTGTACTAGCACCCATAACCTGCCACCTCCGTGCACTAACACCCATGGCCTGCCACCTCCGTGCACTAACACCCAAGGCCTGCCACCTCTATGCACTAATACCCACAGCCTGCCACCCCCCTGCACTAACACCCACAGCCTGCCACCCTCCTGCACTAACACGCATGGCTTCCCACACCCTGCACTAACACCCTTGACCTGCCACCCCCCCTCCTGCACTAACACCCATGGCCTGCCACCCCCCTGCACTAACACCCATGGCCTGCGACCCCCCTGCACTAACACCCATGGCCTGCCACATCCTGCATTTACACCCATCACCTTCCACCCCCCCTCCCACTGCACTAACACCCATGACCTTCCACCCCCCCTCCCACTGCACTAACACCCATAGCCTTCCATCCCCCTCCCACTGCACTAACACCCATGGCCTGCCACCTTTGTGCACTTACACCCATAGCCTGCCACCCCCCTACACTAACACCCATGGCCTTCCACCCCCCTCCCACTGCACTAACACCCATGGCCTTCCACCCCCCCTCCCACTGCACTAACACCCATGGTCTGCCACCCCCGTGCACTAACACCCATTGCCTGCCACCCCCCCCTACACTAACACCCATGGCCTTCCACCCCCCCTTCCCACTGCACACCCATGGCCTGCCACACCCTGCACTAACACCCATGGAAAGCCACACCCTGCACTAACACCCATGGCTTCCCACACCCTGCACTAACACCCTTGACCTGCCACCCCCCTCCCACTGCACTAACACCCATGACCTTCCACCCCCCCTCCCACTGCACTAACACCCATAGCCTTCCATCCCCCTCCCACTGCACTAACACCCATGGCCTGCCACCTTTGTGCACTTACACCCATAGCCTGCCACCCCCTACACTAACACCCATGGCCTTCCACCCCCCCTCCCACTGCACTAACACCCATGGTCTGCCACCCCCGTGCACTAACACCCATTGCCTGCCACCCCCCCCTACACTAACACCCATGGCCTTCCACCCCCCTTCCCACTGCACACCCATGGCCTGCCACACCCTGCACTAACACCCATGGAAAGCCACACCCTGCACTAACACCATGGCCTGCCACACCCTGCACTAACACCCATTGCCTGCCACCCCCCTACACTAACACCCATGGCCTTCCATCCCCCCTCCCACTGCACTAACACCCATGGCCTGCCACACCCTGCACTAACATCCATGGCCTGCCTACCCCCCCCTCTGCATTAACACCTATTGCATGCCACCCCCGTGCACTAAAACCCATGGCCTGCCACCCCCCTCCCTTGCACACCCCCGTGCACTAACACCTATGACCTGCCACCACCCTGTATTAACACCCATGACCTGCTACCCCCTTGTACTAACACCCATGGCCTGCCACACCCTGCACTAATGCCCATGACCTGCCACCCCCTTTACTAACACCAATGGCCTGCCACCCCCCCCCCTGTATTAACACCCATGGCCTGCCACCTACCCCTGCACTAACACCAATGGCCTGCACTAGCACCCTAACGTGCATACCATGCAAGTTGATGGAGAAGATTGTGCGAAAAAAACTAGTGGAACATCTGGAGCGAACGAACCTTTTTAACGCAAAATTGGCATGGGTTCAGGGATGGCAAGTCCTGCCTCACAGGATTAACTGAATTCTACGACCAGGCAACAAAAATCAGGGTATATAAAAATAATCTGTTTAACACGAGTGGTACGCGAACAAAATGCCACAGGTGAAAACTGAGTACCCAAAAGTGCTACAGGGACTTTTTCAGTGTCAAGAGTTGATAACAGATGGAATGTATTAGGCACTGATGTGGTGGAGGCAGACTCCATACACGTTTCAAATGTAGATATGATGCAGCCCAGTAGGCTCAGGACTCTGTACACCACTTGATTGACAGTTGAGAGGCGGGACCAAAGAGCCAGAGCTTACCCCCCTCCCCCAAGCACAACTAGGTGAGTACAACTTTGAGTACAGAGCCTGGTGTTCAGCCTGGCACACAACAGGCACTCAGTCTGGCACACAGCAGGCACTCAGCCTGGCACACAGCAGGCACTCAGCCTGGCACACAGTAGGCACTCAGCCTGGCACACAGCAGGCACTCAGCCTGGCACACAGCAGGCACCCAGCCTGGCACACAACAGGCACTCAGCCTGGCACACATAACAGGCACTCAGCCTGGCACATAACAGGCACTCAGCCTGGCACACAGCAGGCACTCAGCCTGGCACACAGCAGGCACTCAGCCTGGCACACAGCAGGCACTCAGCCTGGCACACAGCAGGCACTCAGCCTGGCACACGCAGGCACTCAGCCTGGCACACAGCAGGCACTCAGCCTGGCACACAGCAGGCACTCAGCCTGGCACACAGCAGGCACTCAGCCTGGCACACAGTAGGCATTCAGCCTGGCACACAGCAGGCACTCAGCCTGGCACACAGCAGGCACTCAGCCTGGCACACACAGGCACTCAGCCTGGCACACAGCAGGCACTCAGCCTGGCACACAGCAGGCACTCAGCCTGGCACACAGCAGGCACCCAGCCTGGCACACAACAGGCACTCAGCCTGGCACACAACAGGCACTCAGCCTGGCACACAGCAGGCACTCAGCCTGGCACACAGCAGGCACTCAGCCTGGCACACAGCAGGCACTCAGCCTGGCACACAGCAGGCACTCAGCCTGGCACACAGCAGGCACTCAGCCTGGCACACAGCAGGCACTCAGCCTGGCACACAGCAGGCACTCAGCCTGGCACACAGCAGGCATTCAGCCTGGCACACAGCAGGCACTCAGCCTGGCACACAGCAGGCACTCGCCTGGCACACGGCAGGCACTCAGCCTGGCACACGGCAGGCACTCAGCCTGGCACACGGCAGGCACTCAGCCTGGCACTCAGCCTGGCACACAACAGGCACTCAGCCTGGCACACAGCAGGCCCTCAGCCTGGCACACAGCAGGCACTCAGCCTGGTACACAGCAGGCACTCAGCCTGGCACACAGCAGGCACTCAGCCTGGCACACAGCAGGCACTCAGCCTGGCACACAGCAGGCACTCAGCCTGGCATACAGCAAGCACTCCACGGATAGCCTGGCACACAACAAGTGCTCCACAGACAGCCTGGCACACAACAAGTGCTCCACAGACAGCCTGGCACACAACAAGTGCTCCACAGACAGCCTGGCACACAGCAAGTGCTCCACAGACAGCCTGTGCACACAACAAGTGCTCCACAGACAGCCTGGCACACAGCAAGTACTCCACAGACAGTCTGTGCACACAACAAGTGCTCCACAGACAGCCTGGCACACAGCAAGTGCTCCACAGACAGCCTGGCACACACCAAGTGCTCCACAAACAGCCTAGCACACAGCAAGTGCTCCACAGACAGCCTGGCACACAAGTGCTCCACAGAAAGCCTGGCTCACATCAAGTGCTCCACAGAGAAAGAAAAAGACTTGGGGGTTGATATCACGCCAGACCTGTCTCCTGCAGCACATATCAAGAGGATAACATCAGCGGCATATGCCAGGCTGGCCAACATACGAACGGCATTCAGAAACTTGTGTAAAGAATCATTCAGAACTTTGTATACCACATATGTCAGGCCAATCCTGGAGTATGCAGCCCCAGCATGGAGTCCATATCTAGTCAAGGATAAGACTAAACTGGAAAAGGTTCAAAGGTTTGCCACCAGACTAGTACCCGAGCTGAGAGGTATGAGCTACGAGGAGAGACTACGGGAATTAAACCTCACTTCGCTGGAAGACAGAAGAGTTAGGGGGGACATGATCACCACATTCAAGATTCTGAAGGGAATTTATAGGGTAGATAAAGACAGGCTATTTAACACAAGGGGCACACGCACAAGGGGACACAGGTGGAAACTGAGTGCCCAAATGAGCCACAGAGATATTAGAAAGAACTTTTTTAGCGTCAGAGTGGTTGACAAATGGAATGCATTAGGAAGCGATGTGATGGAGGCTGACTCCATACACAGTTTCAAGTGTAGATATGATAGAGCCCAATAGGCTCAGGAATCTGTACACCTGTTGATTGACGGTTGAGAGGCGGGACCAAAGAGCTAGAGCTTACCCCCCTCCCCCAAGCACAACTAGGTGAGTACAACTCTGAGTACAGAGCCTGGTGTTCAGCCTGGCACACAACAGGCACTCAGTCTGGCACACAGCAGGCACTCATCCTGGCACACAGCAGGCACTCAGCCTGGCACACAGCAGGCACTCAGCCTGGCACACAGCAGGCACTCAGCCTGGCACACAGCAGGCACTCAGCCTGGCACACAGCAGGCACCCAGCCTGGCACACAACAGGCACTCAGCCTGGCACACAACAGGCACTCAGCCTGGCACACAGCAGGCACTCAGCCTGGCACACAGCAGGCACTCAGCCTGGCACACAGCAGGCACTCAGCCTGGCACACAGCAGGCACTCAGCCTGGCACACAGCAGGCACTCAGCCTGGCACACAGCAGGCACTCAGCCTGGCACACAGCAGGCACTCAGCCTGGCACACAGCAGGCACTCAGCCTGGCACACGGCAGGCACTCAGCCTGGCACACGGCAGGCACTCAGCCTGGCACACGGCAGGCACTCAGCCTGGCACTCAGCCTGGCACACAACAGGCACTCAGCCTGGCACACAGCAGGCCCTCAGCCTGGCACACAGCAGGCACTCAGCCTGGCACACAGCAGGCACTCAGCCTGGCACACAGCAGGCACTCAGCCTGGCACACAGCAGGCACTCAGCCTGGCACACAGCAGGCACTCAGCCTGGCACACAGCAGGCACTCAGCCTGGCACACAGCAGGCACTCAGCCTGGCATACAGCAAGCACTCCACGGATAGCCTGGCACACAACAAGTGCTCCACAGACAGCCTGGCACAAAACAAGTGCTCCACAGACAGCCTGGCACACAACAAGTGCTCCACAGACAGCCTGGCACACAGCAAGTGCTCCACAGACAGCCTGTGCACACAACAAGTGCTCCACAGACAGCCTGGCACACAGCAAGTACTCCACAGACAGTCTGTGCACACAACAAGTGCTCCACAGACAGCCTGGCACACAGCAGGCACTCAGCCTGGCACACAGCAGGCACTCAGCCTGGCACACAGCAGGCACTCAGCCTGGCACACAGCAGGCACCAGCCTGGCACACAGCAGGCACTCAGCCTGGCACACAACAGGCACTCAGCCTGGCACACAGCAGGCACTCAGCCTGGCACACAGCAGGCACTCAGCCTGGCACACAGCAGGCACTCAGCCTGGCACACAGCAGGCACTCAGCCTGGCACACAGCAGGCACTCAGCCTGGCACACAGCAGGCACTCAGCCTGGCACACAGCAGGCATCAGCCTGGCACACAGCAGGCACTCAGCCTGGCACACAGCAGGCACTCAGCCTGGCACACGGCAGGCACTCAGCCTGGCACACGGCAGGCACTCAGCCTGGCACACAGCAGGCACTCAGCCTGGCACACAGCAGGCACTCAGCCTGGCACACAGCAGGCACTCAGCCTGGCACACAGCAGGCACTCAGCCTGGCACACAGCAGGCACTCAGCCTGGCACACAGCAGGCACTCAGCCTGGCACACAGCAGGCACTCAGCCTGGCACACAGCAGGCACTCAGCCTGGCACACAGCAGGCACTCAGCCTGGCATACAGCAAGCACTCCACGGATAGCCTGGCACACAACAAGTGCTCCACAGACAGCCTGGCACACAACAAGTGCTCCACAGACAGCCTGGCACACAACAAGTGCTCCACAGACAGCCTGGCACACAGCAAGTGCTCCACAGACAGCCTGTGCACACAACAAGTGCTCCACAGACAGCCTGGCACACAGCAAGTACTCCACAGACAGTCTGTGCACACAACAAGTGCTCCACAGACAGCCTGGCACACAGCAAGTGCTCCACAGACAGCCTGGCACACACCAAGTGCTCCACAAACAGCCTAGCACACAGCAAGTGCTCCACAGACAGCCTGGCACACAAGTGCTCCACAGACAGCCTGGCTCACATCAAGTGCTCCACAGAGAAAGAAAAAGACTTGGGGGTTGATATCACGCCAGACCTGTCTCCTGCAGCACATATCAAGAGGATAACATCAGCGGCATATGCCAGGCTGGCCAACATACGAACGGCATTCAGAAACTTGTGTAAAGAATCATTCAGAACTTTGTATACCACATATGTCAGGCCAATCCTGGAGTATGCAGCCCCAGCATGGAGTCCATATCTAGTCAAGGATAAGACTAAACTGGAAAAGGTTCAAAGGTTTGCCACCAGACTAGTACCCGAGCTGAGAGGTATGAGCTACGAGGAGAGACTACGGGAATTAAACCTCACTTCGCTGGAAGACAGAAGAGTTAGGGGGGGACATGATCACCACATTCAAGATTCTGAAGGGAATTTATAGGGTAGATAAAGACCGGCTATTTAACACAAGGGGCACACGCACAAGGGGACACAGGTGGAAACTGAGTGCCCAAATGAGCCACAGAGATATTAGAAAGAACTTTTTTAGCGTCAGAGTGGTTGACAAACGGAATGCATTAGGAAGCGATGTGATGGAGGCTGACTCCATACACAGTTTCAAGTGTAGATATGATAGAGCCCAATAGGCTCAGGAATCTGTACACCTGTTGATTGACGGTTGAGAGTCGGGACCAAAGAGCCAGAGCTCAACCCCCGCAAACACAACTAGGTGAGTACAACTAGGTGAGTACAGACAGCCTGGCACACAACAAGTGCTCCACAGACAGCCTGGCACACAGCAAGTGCTCCACAGACAGCCTGGCACACATCAAGTGCTCCACAGACAGCCTGGCACACAACAAGTGCTCCACAGACAGCCTGGCACACAACAAGTGCTCCACAGACAGCCTGGCACACAACAAGTGCTCCACAGACAGCCTGGCACACAACAAGTGCTCCACAGACAGCCTGGCACACAACAAGTGCTCCACAAACAGCCTGGCACACAACAAGTGCTCCACAGACAGCCTGGCACACAACAAGTGCTCCACAGACAGCCTGGCACACAAGTGCTCCACAGACAGCCTGGCTCACATCAAGTGCTCCACAGACAGCCTGGCACACAATAAGTGCTCCACAGACAGCCTGGCACACAGCAAGTGCTCCACAGACAGCCTGGCACACAACAAGTGCTCCACAGACAGCCTGGCACACAACAAGTGTTCCACAGACAGCCTGGCACACAGCAAGTGCTCCACAGACAGCCAGTCACACAGCAAGTGCTCCACAAACAGCCTGGCACACAGCAAGTGCTCCACAGACAGCCTGGCACACAGCATGTGCTCCACAGACAGCCTGGCACACAGCAAGTGCTCCACAGACAGCCAGGCACACAGCAGGTGCTCCACAGACAGCCAGGCACACAGCAGGTGCTCCACAAACAGCCTGGCACACAGCAAGTGCGCCACAGACAGCCTGGCACACAGCAAGTGCTCCACAGAGAGCCAGGCACACAGCACGTGCTCCACAGACAGCCTGGCACACAGCAAGTGCGCCACAGACAGCCTGGCACACAGCATGTGCTCCACAGACAGCCTGGCACACAGCAAGTGCTCCACAGACAGCCTGGCACACAGCAAGTGCGCCACAGACAGCCTGGCACACAGCAAGTGCTCCACAGACAACTGGCACACAGCAAGTGCTCCACAGATTGACAGTTGAGAGGCGGGGCCAAAGAGCCAGAGCTCAACCCCCGTAAGCACAACTAGGTGAGTACAGATAGTCTAGCACAAGTGTTTCACAGTCAATCATGCACAGCAAAGTGTTTCAATGTCACTTTAGCATAGCAGGTCTGTAGTGTTAGTTTATCACATTTTTTCAGTTTAGAATAGCAAGGACGATAGAATCAGCGTAGCACGATAGCTCACCAATGTCATCATTGTCAATCTTGCATGGCACGGGTGTATATAGTATCAGTCTAGTATAGCTAAGACGTCTCAAAGTCAGTCTAGCTTAGCAAGGCATTACGGCGCCCTTGTCAGTTTGGTGTCAGTGCGTTCTGGAGCGTTGTAAAGATGTAACACTGGTCATGTGTAGTAATTAAAGCGTGGATTTGCACTCGTGTAAAGTAGTCTGTAGTAAGGGTTCTTAATGTCTAGTATTGTGCAGTGAGGGGGAAGTGTTACTAAGTCAGGACACATCAGGATATAATGTATGTTGAGTGCTGGCCCTTGCCTGTTCTACAGGTTCAAATACCTCAAAGTTTTTCACAGATTAAGGAGATAATCAAGAAGAAAATATTCTCAACTATCAAAAGTCGTCACAGAGCCAAAGTAACGGAAGGAAGATCTACTGCGATATGGTACGAACAAGCCACTGGTTGCTCCTCTTTCAAGCCTGGCAAAAAGATATCCAGAGACATTGCAGTAGCCATACAGATTCAGACTTGGTTACAAGTGCTTCTGGGAGGTAATAAACCCAATAGTTAAAGAGTGTCACATCTGTGAAACAGAAGCAGAGGCGCCACTATTGCACTACTTACTGGAATGTGAAGCTACTGAAGCCTTGCGCATCAAACTCAACATTAATCCAATGACAGCAGCTGCATTAGATGCACATTCTACCGCGACTACAATGATTAGAAAAGCCGTTGAGGAATGGGACTCACTAGCGAGCATTCTGCATCTTCATCCGCCTCCAAGATAATGTTAATAAAACAAGACTAAAACCAGTGCACTAAAACAGAAGCGATAAATAAACAGGGAAAAAGTAGGAATCCCTTCCTCTATTTTAAACTTAGACCCAAATATCACAGAAACAAGGTTATCGCGAATAACTGGACTCAATTACGGGCTCACTATAGCCCGTGCTACATGGACACTTCGTTCTGAGTAGCTAAATCTGAAACAACAACAACAACAGCTGACCCCTGTTGACAGCCCCGGCCATGACCTGGGGAGTACATCTCTCGAAATAGCGTTTACCTGTAACTGGAGACCATCAGTCTATGCAGCGTCACACTTTAAAACAAATAATCTTGAACCACTCACCTAGAGATCGTGGTGTTGGCGGATGCTGAGCAGCGACTGTTGATGCGTGCGGTGGTGGCTGATGCTGACGTGCGACTGTTGAAGCTTGTGGTGGTGGTGGATTCTGAGTAGCGACTGTTGAAGTGTGTGGTGGTGGTGGATTCTGAGTAGTGACTGTAGAAGCGTGTGGTGGTGACGGGTGCTGAGTAGCGACTGTTAACACGGTTGCTGACGCGATTGCTAGGTGGCGACTGTTGATACATGTTGTGGCCGCGGGTGCTGGGCAGCGACTGTTGAAGGTATGGTGGCCGCGGGTGCTGGGCAGCGACTGTTGAAGGTGTGTGTGGTGGCTGCGGGTTCTGGGCAGCGATTGTTGAAGGTGTGTGTGGTGGCCGCGGGTGCTGGGCAACGACTGTTGAAGGTGTGGTGGCTGCGGGTGCTGGGCAGCGATTGTTGAAGGTGTGGTGGCCGCGGATGCTGGGCAGCGACTGTTGAAGGTTTGGTGGCCGTGGGTGCTGGGCAGCGACTGTTGGTGTGGTGGCCTTATGTGTTTCAAGTTCAAGTACGTTTATTGAGAAAAGGAAGTACATCTCAAAGGGATAGAGTAGCTTAGGCTATTTCTACCCCCCCCCCCCCCAATTAGGCTATTTATACCCTCGTCTATAAGGTCCCTCAAGGGGCTCATAAACCCATACAGTACGCAATTATTATTTATATTCTATATTTCACATTCCAATGGTAATCATATGGCTAATTGTGAGATCTCTTATTGACTCTACTGCCCCTATCATGTCTTGTTATGGTAAAGGCAGACTAAACATGTTGGAGAAGATGCAAAATAAAGCAAAATAATCCCAAGAGTATTCTCATGCCCCAAGAAATACTATTACTGGGATAATGATAGTATGATTGAATTTACGGAGTATTGGGGATAGAATTTCAGAGATAAATGAAGCTTCGGCGATTAGACTTATGAGAAGCAAGGGAGCTAATGATTTAACCCTTTCGTTTCAAAGTGGGAACAAATGAATAATGCATGTGAAAGCATATTTCCTGTGTCTTTAGGTTTTGGAATGGGAACTATAATTGCACTGTTCCAAGAGAGTGGTCGGGTTCTTGTCACCCATACTCTGTTGATGAGATTCAAGAAGGCTTCTTCCCCCTTTTCTCCTAGCTTGGCTACCATGTTGTAAGTGATTTTGTCCTCGCCTGGAGCTGTATTTTTAGTTTTCTTTGTAGCACTTCTGAGTTCTTTCAGAGTGAAAGGTTGGTCTAGTTCGTCAGGTAAGGCTAAAGCATCATCTATTTTTTTCCATCTTGCTGCTTGAAGATTTTGTTGGTGAGTTGCTTGAGGAAGTTGAGCGGAACTGGCTCTTGAAGCAAATAGATTTGCTAGCCTTTCTGCTTCTTGCTCTGGATGAACATGGTGCGGCGGAGCAGGAGGCAATTTTCCTTTGGCCTTGTTGATCTGCCTCCAGATGTCGCCCAAGGACGTATGCTGAGTTAGCTTGGCACACCACTCAAACCATTTTTCTTCTCTGATTTTTGCTGTTTCTTCGTGCACATGATCTCGGACAGCTCTAAGAAGTCCTAGATTAGCTTCGGTTCTATCTCTTCTAAAATTCTTTCCTGCACGATTTAGTCTGTTATGTAGTTCTTTGATCCTATCACAGTAATACCAATGGTCCTTGTGTTGTTGGTTAATTGTTTTCCTCTTGGGGATGGCGTGATTTGCTGCTTTATGTATTTCATATGGAGGTGAAGAGATGGATCTGCATATGAATAATTGGATAGGTTTAGATTTAGGAAAGTCTGGGATAAATACTGGTTCGGTAACAGGGTTGATGATTTGTGGAACCAAGTACCGCATAATGAAATAGAAGTAGGATACCTGGATTGTTTCAAGAGTAGGTTAGACATATATATGAACGAGATTGGGTGGTTTTAAACAGGAGCTGCCTCGTATGGGCCAATAGGCCTTCTGCAGCTACCTTCATTCTTATGTTCTTATATTATGGCGACCAAAACTGAACAGCATAATTTAAATGGGACCTAACTAGAGCAAGATATAGCTGAAGGACAACACCAGGTGTCTTGTTACTAACACTTCGATTAGTAAATCCTAGTGTCTTATTTGCCTTATTTCGAACACTTATGCATTGATTATTTGGTTTTAAATTCATACTAACCATAACTCCCAGATTCTTTTTGCAATCCGATTTCGAAATCTCAACACCATCTAATTCGTATACTGTAACTCTATTGTCATTACCTAGCCTCAAAACTTTACATTTTTCAGCATTAAACTGCATCTGCCAGTCTTTTAACCATTTCACCTTTTGACCAATCACTATCTGGTGATTGGTCAATCCCTGGTAACTGCTAAACTAGTCACAATCTAGTGACTAGTTTAGCAGTTACCAGGGAGGATGTAATTAAACAAATGGTAAATTAGATTGATGTGGCACAGCTGGGTCTTCCGCCGCCTATCGGGGGTCTCTTGAACGTAGTCATCAGACTATCAAGGCACTCTTAAAAAAAGTTTTGTAATGAGACCTCAAAGGATTGGGATAGGCAACTTGATCTCATCATGTGTATTTTCAGAAGTCTTCCCAACGAGTCACTAGGAGTATCTCCTTATGAGATGCTCTACGGACGTAAGTGCCGTACACCTCTCAAGGCTTTCAAGGATTCTCTACGTGATGCCACCTTCAGTGAGCATCAGAATGTGCCCCAATATCTTCAAAACCTCCGACACATTCTAGAGAGGGTCCATTCCTTTGCCAGCAACAACCTACAGAAAGCCCAAGAGAGGATGAAGACTCGTTACGACCAGCACTGCCAAGTAAGGAAGTTGAAACCGGGAGACTTAGTTCTTGCCTATTTCCCTATCCCAGGTTCTCCTTTACAAAACAGGTTTTCAGGACCCTACCGTGTTAAAGAGTGCCGGAACAACTTTACGTTCTCGAGACCCCCGATAGGCGGCGGAAGACCCAGCTGTGCCACATCAATCTGCTGAAACTTTACCATGGTGTTCCTCCCACTGTGCTAACCAACTTCACAACCTTTTCAGGTCCATACAGCCACAGTGAGACCTTCCCTGCTTCTCCTTCCGAAAGCACTGACACTGAGACAGCGCTTTCTAATTCGGAAATCCTTACTGACATTCACCATCACTTTCAGGACGATAATAGTGCTTCACTCATCAAGCTCATCAGAGAACATCAAGAGTTGTTTCGAGATGATCCCCAAGAGTGTACTGTGACTCGGCACGACATCCCACTGCTACCTGACACCTAGCCGATTCGCCAACCATTCTACCGAATCAGCCCTAGCAAGAAGGAAGTCATGCGTGCTGAGGTACAGTTCCTCTTGGACCATGGACTGGCTACCCCCTGTGAGTCCCCCTGGGCCTCACCATGCATCTTGGTACCCAAACCTCACGGTAAGATCTGCCTTTGTACAGACTATAGGAAGCTTAACAGTGTCACCGTGAAGGACGCATACCCGTTACCTAGGATTGACGATATCCTTGATGCCATTGGTAATGCCCGCTACCTGTCTCAAGTAGACTTACTCAAGGGCTTACCAGGTGTGTTTAACGGAGCGAGCTAAGGAACTGTCTGCCTTTATCACCCCTTTCGGACTTTTCAGATATAACCGGCTTCCCTTTGGACTCTGCAATGCCCCGGCCACCTTTCAGAGAGCTGTCAACCGCGTCATCCAGGGCTTGGACAACACCTACGCCTATTTGGATGATATCGTTGTAGCATCCAACACCCGGAGCGAACACCTGCTCCAGCTACAACGATTGTTCACCAAGCTCCTGAAAGCCGGCCTCACCATCAATCTGGGCAAGTCCACTTTTGCCAAAGGTAAAGTGCGGTACCTGGGTCATGTTATAGGGAGTGGCAGCCTGGCTCCGTTAAATATCCATATTCAAGCCATCCAACAGTATCCACAGCCTACTACCAGGAAGCAGCTCCTGCGCTTCCTTGGTCTTGCTTCCTATTACCGTAGGTTTGTGAGGAACTTTAGCACGGTAGCAACACCCTTAATCACCTTAACCAGTCCCAAGCAACGATATAGTTGGACCATGCAGCAAACCGTTGCTTTCGAACAACTCAAATTCCTCCTCTGTTTTAATCCTATTCTCGCCTCGCCAGATACAACGAAGCCTTTCATCCTCCATGTCGACGCCAGTGGTACCGGCATCGGAAGTGTCCTAATGCAGCAACGAGGCGAGGAGGTTCTACCTGTCAGCTACTACAGCTACAAGTTGAAGCCTCATCAGAAAAAACTACAGCACTATAGAAAAGGAACTCCTCTCCATCATCCTGAGCCTGCATCACTTTGCACCATACCTGTCCACTACACCGGTTCACTACAATTTACTCGGACCACAACCCTCTACGATTCCTACATCAAGCCCAATTCAATAACCAACGTCTGCTGCGATGGGCTTTATATCTTCAAGGCTTCAATTTAAAGATCTGTTACATCAAGGGGCCTGATAACATCATCGCCGACGCCCTATCTAGAGTTCATGAGGTAGAAGTAACTCCATCTACCACTCTACCTCCCGAGAACGTGACTTCACTAGAACTGCAGGCTTCGGGGGAGAGTTGTGACGATAATCTCTTCCAAGAGATTTAGCCTGCTCTTCCCTTCCTTCGTCACGTTCAACACAATATTCAAGATACGTTTTACAGTAGCTTAAACGTATATCAAGACCAGCCACGCACCTGCAAACTCCCCCTCCCCCCATTCCTGCACACCTGGTCGCCGCGCCGACCCGCCAACTGCTACTCCCAGTCTGGAACTACCGACTTGCCGGCCGTCCTGCATTCTCATTGGCCGTTCGAGAACACGCCACTTCAGTCCTTCTCCAACCACGTTCCAAGCTAAGGCAACGTCGGGGTCGACTGGCAGCACTACAGTCAGAATATCTTGTGCTCTTAAGCTACGAACACCTAGTTGACTCACCTCGTGTGATCAAATAGTGGTTTATAGCTAGCGCATATATTCCCAGCACTATTTTTATATTGTATGTCATTTATCCTTCCGTTAACGCAATTCATTTTTATGTTCAGTTATTTTTTCACTTGTTGTCTTGCACATTACTCAGCCAAGGAATTGCCTTTATTTCAATTTGTTTTTTAGATTTATTAAATGTCATTGTTTATTATTGTGTTTTCTGTCTCTTCCCTTACCTTACCACAGATTATCAAACAAGCAGTCATTCTTTTTTTTCTTTTTTTTTACTTTTTTTTCTTTATGTGTGGCAAAGAATTAACATCTGCCAGTGGAAGACAGCCGAACACCATACTCCACTACTTTACCGTCACAACTCAAACAAAACAAATCCTCATAACCGGATCAAGTGTTTGCCAGGGTGCTTAATGAATGCAAAGAGGAGTTTTGTGACCCTCTGTCTGCCATATTTAATAAATCAATAGAGGCAGAGTGCCAGAGTCATGGAAGGTAGCTAATGTGGTACAAATTTTTAAGAAAGGAGATAGATCACTGGCATCAAACTATCGACCAATTAGCCTAACGTCTATTGTGGGAAAGTTAATTGAATCAATAATTGCAAACACAATTGTCTTCTCGAAAAACATAAATTAATAAATGATTCTCAACTTGGTTTTACAAATGGCCGTTCATTTTTAACAAATTTGCTATCTTTTTTTCCTGCATAGTTGAGGCAGTTGATAGTGGAAAGAATTGTGATGTTGTGTACCTTGGCTTTTGCAAAGATTTTGATACAGTGCCACATGAAAGATTGGTTAAAAAGATAGAGGCTCATGGTATTGGGGGTGCTATATTAAGTTGGATTAGGGGATGGCTATACTAAAGAAAACAGAGTTGGATTAAATGGGGTTAAGTCAGAGTGGGAATATGTTGTAAGTGGAGTGCCTCAAGGCTCTGTGCTGGGACCTCTGTTGTTCATAATATATATATATATATATATATATATATATATATATATATATATATATATATATATATATATAATATATATATATATATATATATATATATATATATATATATATATATATATATATATATATATATATATTAGGGGTACCACCTCTGGTGCAATTGCAGGGACCCACATCCTCGAAGAAGAAAACAAAGAGCACTCAGAGAAGATCTTGTGGATTCTCACCGAATACTTAATTCTTTTCTTCTCCTACCACCCCTATTATTTTTTTGTATGTTTTGTTTTATTTTATTGCAATGCTACAGTTTACAGAGAACACACACACACACACACAAATATATAACAATTAAACAATCAGCGTTCGAAGACCTTGTCCAGCTCCTCGGAGGTTGGGTGCGTACCCAGGATACAGCACGCATTTCCCCTCTGCACTGCGACACTGAGGCGCTGGAACAGGAAACTGGCTGCTCGTGGGTCTCTAGTTTTCCCAATGAGTTCCTCACCAACCTCCTTTAAAAACTTGAGTGCACATTTACCCCAGGCGCCCAGAGTCTCTGAGCCTATCGGCACGAACCTGTAACAACGTTCTAGGTCTCTGTACTTGTAGATTTTCTGGGTCTCCCTGAAGGTGGCTGCCCCACCTCCCTCCGCTGAGCTGTAACGTAAATAGGTATCAGCCAATGTAGATGCACAGGTGTAATCCCATACGACCTGTTTACCTTCCCTCCATGGCTGCAGGGTGACTCCATCTGGGCGTTTTTGGCTGTTGTCAGGTCTGCACGACTGGGGTTCCCTTTGTGCTGGACACCCAGCTGTAGCCAAACTTCTCTTGATGATGTCATTGACTGCCTCGTGTCTAGCAATCTTTCCCTGTGTCTTACGACAGATGAGACCATGGCTGCCGTATTGGTCTGCCCGTGCCTGACCGCAAATACACCGGTGCTCGGTGGAGATAGGGGCGGCAAGGCGCAGAGCAACACCAATACTTAGGGCCCGATGATCCAGGCGGGTGCCCAAGGCGGAATTAGGGACTGCCAACAGGAAGTCCCCAGCATGGGGGGCTTGCACAGCTAGGAGACGCGCTCTGTCCTTCTGAGAAGCTACGTCCAGCAATGCTTTGGCGATGTTCTCCACTATGGGGCTATCCCATTTGGCCTGTTTACCGTCGTTTGGACAAGTTGGTCGGGTGTGTGAATTGGCGAGTGTGTCCCACCGACCAGCTCCTTCCACAAATTTGGGATCACGAATCCCAATGGAGTTCCTTAGGTATTCTGGTAGTATTTCCTTCACTAATTCACTTGTAGCACTGGTCGAGGATAAGAATGCCGGCAATGCTAACTGTGTCGCCTTGCGAATACCTATACCCCCGAGTCTAACTGGGAGCGTTGCTTGGTCCCACTGGTCATCTTGCAGGGAGAGGTTTAACACTTTCATAGTTATTGTCTTTAGGAGTGAATCGTATTCCGTTAATTTTGGGCTGTCAAAAGAAGGAGCACACCTGAGGAAATAGGTAAGTCTGGGCAAGGCCAGGCACCTGGTAAGAAGGTACAACGCATCATGAGCATTCAAAGCCCCTATTCGCGCTTCCATCCTCCTCAGGTCTTTAAGCTTTTCTTCGAGGACTACCTCAATGGCGTTCGAGCCCAGAGGTGCCCCTAGCAGCACACTGTCGGTGGGAGCGATCACTTGGGCTCCTGGCAATAAGATTTGTACTGCATTTATGATTGGTTGGTTGGACGATATGATTTCACACTTTGATGGATTTAGTGTAAGGCCTAACTCCTCTCCCCTAGATTTCACTAGCTGAAGATCTCCTAGCAGGGATTCCTGTGTCCCTGCCAGGGTGCCATCGTCCAGGAACCAGATGTTGAATTCGCTGGACAACCTACTTGTGACCTCCTTAGCTGCCATGCAGAAAAGAAAAGGGGCAAGTGGGTCTCCCTGCTGGACAACTTCTGCGGAAACAACTTCATGTTCCCCAAACAACAGTGTCTATTCCCTAC
>WNGS01162680.1:36277-76551 GCA_020271785.1 Procambarus virginalis
AGGTGGAGTAGCCATATACGTTAGGGACAATTTGAAATGTAGTCTCAAAGAGGGAATCAAAACTGAGCCACACACAGAAACTATTTGGATAGAATTAAACGAAAAAGCAAATATATTATAATAGGAGTTATATATAGGCCACCAAATTTAGACAGAATGGAAGCAAAGCATCTATGGGATGAAATATCTAGGGCATCTAGATCTAACAGTATTTATGTCATGGGTGACTTTAATTTTAGTGGAATAAACTGGTTGAACAAAACAGGAATAGTGAAGCAGAAGATTTTCTAGAATTAATTGACGATTGCTTTCTTACGCAACACATTAGGAACCAACACGGGAAAAATATTTTAGATTTAGTGTTAACTAACAGGGAAACACAAATTAATGACATCGAAATAGGGAGTGAGCTAGGGAACAGTGATCACAAAGAAATCAGATTTAGCATAGAATGGAATAGACCTGTAGGAGAAAATTCTTTAAAGTGCCAGATTTTCGAAAAGCTGATTTAATAGCCTAAGAATTTTTTGGGTCAAATTGATTGGAAAGTCTTGGGTATGGGTGTGGGCCGGTCTTGGAGCGAGACATGAACCCAGCGATAGGTGATGTAAATGGGGATTTCGATGTGGATTCAATATATAACTTATTTAAGAATATTCTAAACAAAGCACAGGAACGTAGTATACCACACAAATTGAATAGATCGATTACTAATGACCCAAAGTGGATAACAAAGAATTTGAAGAACCTTATAGGTAAAAAGAGAGCTTGGTACAAAGGATTAAAAATGGGGAGGTCACTTTAGAACAGGAATTCGTACAACTGGTTAGAAATGTTAAAAAAGAGATAAGGAAAGCAAAAAGAAACTATGAAGTTCGTATAGCAGGGCAAGCAAAGACAAATCCTAAAGGGTTTTTCAGTTATATCGAACTAAGACTAGGGAAAGGATAGGTCCATTAAAAACTGAGACAGGTCAAATAACAGATAGTGATGAAGAGATGAGTAGTATTTTAACAAATATTTTGTATCTGTATTTACTAAAGAGGAACTTAACAATATGCCTTCAGCCGAACAAGTCTATGTGGGTGGGGACGAGGACAGGTTGACGAGTTTAGCAGTTACCAGGGAGGATGTTCTTAAACAAATAGTAAAACTCAAACCAAACAAATCCCCAGGGCCGGATGAAGTGTTTGCCAGGGTGCTGAAAGAATGCAAAGAGGAGCTTTGTGACCCACTGTCAATCATATTTAATAAATCAATAGAGTCAGGCAGAGTGCCAGAGTTTTGGAAAGTTGCTAATGTGATACCAGTTTTTAAGAAAGGAGATAGATCACTTGCGTCTAACTATCGACCAATTAGCCTAACGTCTATGTGGGAAAGTTACTCGAATCTATAATAGCAAATAAAATTCGTCTTCATCTTGAAAAACATAAATTAATAATTGAGTCGCAACATGGTTTTATAAATGGCCGTTCATGTTTAACAAATTTGTTATTTTTATTCTAGCATAGTTGAGGCAGTTGATAGTGGTAAGGATTGTGATGTTGTGTACCTTGACTTTAGCAAAGCTTTTGATACAGTGCCACATGAAAGACTGATTAAAAAGATAGAGGCTCATGGTATTGGGGGCTATATTAAGCTGGATTAGGGCATGGCTATACCAAAGGAAACAGAGAGTTAGTATAAATGGAGTCAAGTCAGAGTGGGAAAATGTTGTAAGTGGAGTGCCTCAAGGCTCTGTCTTGGACCTCTGTTGTTTATAATATATATAAATGATTTAGATTCAGGTTTGAGTAGCAACATTTGCAAATTTGCCGATGATACGAAAATCGGTAGGGAAATTAATTCGGAGGAGGACTCACTATCACTTCAAGTTGATCTAGATAGGGTTTTGAAATGGTCAAAGGATGGCAGATGCAGTTTAATGCTGATAAATGTAAAGTTCTGATGCTAGTAACGATGATAGAGTTACAAGATACGAGTTAGATAAGACATAGAACAAAGGCAACTGCAGAAGCCCTATTGGCCCATACGAGGCAGCTCCTATTTATAACCACCCAATCCCGCTCATATACATGTCCAACCCAAGCTTGATACAATCGAGGGACCCCACTCCACAATGTTACGCGGCAATTGGTTCCACAAATCAACAACCCTGTTACTGAACCAGTATTTACCCAAGTCTTTCCTAAATCTAAACTTATCTAATTTATACCCATTGTTTCGTGTTCTGTCTTGTGTTGATACTTTTAATATCCTATTAATATCCCCTTTGTTATGTCCATTCATCCACTTATAAACCTCTATCATGTCACCCATAACTCTTCGCCTTTCCAGTGAATGCAACTTAAGCTTAGTTAATCTTTCTTCATATGAAAGATTTCTAATTTGGGGAATTAACTTAGTCATCTTACGCTGGACACGTTCAAGTGAATTTATATCCATTCTATAATATGGCGACCAAAACTGAACTGCATAATCTAAATGGGGCCTAACTAGAGCAAGATATAGCTTGAGAACCACACCAGGTGTCTTGTTATTAACGCTGCGATTAATAAATCCGAGTGTCCGATTTGCCTTATTACGAACATTCATGCATTGATCCTTTTGTTTTAAATTCTTACTAATCATAACTCCCAGATCCCTTTCGCAATATGACTTGTCGTTCCGCGAGCGCTATGTCATGGGTTCGTATCCTGGCCGGGGAGGATTTACTGGTTGCAATTCCTTAACTGTAGCCTCTGTACTTGGATGAAAAAACGATTCTTCGCGGCTGGGGGATCGTATTCCAGGGACCTGCCCAAAACGCTACGCGTACTAGTGGATGTACAAGAATGTAACAACTCTTGTATATATCTCAAAAAAAAAAAATATGCTAGTATGGGGGAGAATATATGGGGATAAAATAAATATAAAAAATATATATAAATATAAAAAATATATATATAAATAATATATAAAATATGGGGAGAAACCATTCAAGTGTGCTCAGTGTTCTAAACGATTCAATCATCTTGGAAATATGAAAAAACACAGACTGGTGCACATACGTGTTCTCAGTTTGTTGAAAAAACACAGACTGATGCACATACATACGTGTCCTTGATTGTTTCAAGCGAGGGTTGGACATGTATATGTCCAACCCTCGTATATCCACTCAGTTGGACATGAGTGAACTGATTGTAAAAGTATAATAAGGTACATTGTATAGTGAATACAATGTACCTTATTATACTTTTATTATAGTGAATATGTGACAAATCGCACCACACACTAATTTTCTTGATGTACAAAATATTATAAACATTGTATATTGATTTGAGAATGGTCCTGGCAGGACCGAAACGTCGTCGTCGCTTCAATTTCTAGTGTGTGGATTGGTCACCATTGTACATTGATTGATTGTTAAAGATTAGGCCACCCAAGAGGTGGCACGAGCATGAATAGCCCGTAATTTTTGTACAATTTATATCCATCCAATTCATATATTTGTCATTGTACCTCACTTCACTTCTCTCTCCTGCCTATGAATGTCCAGATCTACTGACTTGCAAATCACCTTTCTGAAGATGTATTATTAAATACGAAAGTACTTAAGGAAATTCCTGTTTCAATTCTTCCTTCGTGGTCTGACACTCAAATTTTTCATCACGTGTTAATTTCCGTGATTTATATACATTATAAACAATAAAAAATGAATTTCATCCACAATTAAAAAAATCGTTATTATTTCCACTCCAAATGTATATAAAATATTTGCTTATATTGTATTTAGTCAATATAATGTTATTATTGTATATATTCAATATAATGTTTATACTGTATTTATTTTGTTATTTATTTATATTGTATTTTTGTTGTTGACAACTTTGTACATTATTTATATAAAATTCCAACAGAAATCGCTTTTGATGAATAAGAAGGAAAGTGAAACTTTCCATCATAAGAAAGAAACTTTCCATCATAAGAAGGAAAGTGAAACGCCATGCAACCTCTGAAGAGACAACTAATACAACACCCCTATTAGACTATTTTACAGGAACTTCTTTTCCACAGCTCATAAAACGGAAAAAAGGGTCCTGAAAGATATTGTTAATAGAAATGTTATCCCTACAGACAAAAATCAGAAGATACAACTGACGATTTACTATAAAACCAAGAAAACAGCCAGCCTACTCATGAGAACGCTCTAAAAGAGACCAACAAATATGGGCCAATAGACCCTCTGCAGTTACTTCCATCCTTCCCTTTAGCTTATACCCCGTTGTGGCTTGTGTTGAAAATCTGTTTTTACCTCATCCAATACTATTGTAACATGTCACCTCACCCAAATGCAGGTATATAAAATCGAAGATGTTTAAGCTCTATTCAGTTATAGTTGTGTGTGTGTGTAAACTAAAGTCTTTGAAAATGTAATAAGTTTTACGAAACGCGCTCAAGTGTCGCGTCAGACTAAAAATAAAAATGAATTTTGGAGAATTGATTTTTCATTTACCATCAACAGTGAAAAGAAACATAAGAAAGATCGAGAAAATTCGTGTTAGAATTATTAATCTTACTTTTTCGGTCATATTTAATAATAATAATAGTAATATTTATTTTAATAATAAAAGTTTTTAAAACTTGAACAAACCCTTTCCAATTTTTTGTGCATAATCAACTAGGCAAATGCTCCAACTTTGTCTAAATGGTCACAGCGTAACTTGAAAAGCAAGAGAATCAAAATTAATTGTAAAATTGAATTCATATTTTCAAATCAGAATAAAAATATAAACTCTCACCAATTGTTCATTTCGTGTTATTATTCTCTCAGAATAGCATATGATCTTCATTTTCATCAAATTAGAATATCGGTTTTCAATACAGTTTACTGTAACAGAAATCTTAAATATAGGCAAATTCAGACCAAAAAATATATAGCTCCATATATATAAAAGTTTATGAAAAATCCATTCTAGAGGGATTGTAGAACAAACAGCTGAGCACACAATATGTCAAAATAGTGAGAAACGGTCAAAAACTGGAGTTTTAGAAGCCCCTGAAAATTGAAACTCTAGTTTCAGAGATAACTGAAGTTCAAATCAAATCAAATGTTTATTCGGGTAAAAGTACATACATAGAGGATTAGTTACAAACATAATGTTGGATTTATAGACAGAGCTAGTACATACAATCCCTAAAGCTACTAGTACGCATAGCGTTCCGGGCAAGTTGAAGTTATCAACAAAAAATATAGGTAGTTTTAATTCGTTAATTTAATTTTACGTTTTAATAAACATTGTTGAAATGAAGTCAAGAAAAACAAAACCAAAAGATATGGTCTCTAATCATCAAAACAACCTAAAGAGACAATGAAAATAAAGTTTGAAACCTGAGAAAAAATCAGCCAAAAAAATTCAAAGTCCCAAGTTCTGCGAGTTGTGACTGATTTATTTGTTGATATATTTAATTCTATCTTCACATAGTTAGGGAAACGTATGCACTCTCCAGGATGTAAAGGTTACAACAAAATCAGATATCGTGGCACAATCTCCTTCTATTTGGGAATGCATGCTTAGCATTACCGCCGAGGAGAGACAAGTCATTAGCAACCTCTGTAATCAGGGCACTTAATGAATTCCCCAGAGCAGACAACCTGGTCCGCCTCCTCCCTCGTGCCAAGAACACCAGCCGCAGGACGACCAACAATAACTCACCTGAGAACCACAAAATGAGAGCACAGATCACCAGGAAAATAGAAGAGGGCAATACCACAGGTGCCATCAGAATCATGACCAGCGATGACACTATTGCCCCCAGGAACGCCACGACAGCAGAGGCTCTTCAAGACAAACACTCACCCAGAGCCCCAGACAGCAGCAGGGATCCCCAGGAAAACAATGTTGGAATAGAACCCTTGACTTCGAGAATCTGAGGTGTACAAAGCAGCCATGTCTTTCCCAACAGGTTCAGCAGGGGGCTTTACAGGCCTAAGACCCCAGCACATCAAACAAATGCTGAACCCGGTGCTTGGAGACACTGCAAAGGACCTTCTAGTGGAACTTACCAGATTCTCCAACATGTGTTTGGCTGGTGGCATCCCCGAGGACATCAGGCCTGTCTTTTATGGAGCAGCACTCTGTGCTCTAAAGAAGAAGGATAGGGGAATCAGGCCCATTGCCGTTGGCAACACCCTCCGACGCCTCGTAACTAAGGCTGCAATGAGATCTATCAGCCAGGAAGCAGCCACCTTGCTGAAACCTCATCAGCTCGGGTTTTGGATTCCCCTAGGTTGTGAAGCTGCAGCACATGCAGCGCGGGCTTACATTGCTGATCTCCCGGACCAGAAGGCACTAGTAAAGCTTGACTTCAAAAATGCTTTCAGTCAAGTCAGACGAGACACTGTCCTCAGGGCTGTGCACAACCATTTCCGTCCTCTTTACCCATTCATTCGATCGTGCTACAGTGGGGACTCTAAGCTTCTTTTTGGGGAGCATGAAATAAACTCCTGGGAAGGTGTCCAACAAGGTGACCCCTTAGCCCCCCTCCTTTTCTGCCTAGCTATCAAAGAGGTCACTGATAGTCTGACAAGCGAGCTGAACATCTGGTACCTGGATGATGGCACTCTCACTGGCACCCCGGAAACCATTTTGGAGGATATAAGGAAAATCCAGGAGCAGGGAGCAGCCTTAGGCCTAATTTTCAATGCATCCAAATGTGAAATAATCTCCCGCAACCCAGGCATCACTGGGCAAATACAAAATGTTCTTCCAGACATTCTTGTTGTCGAGCCGCCGGACTGCACTCTCCTGGGTGCCGCCATTGGGCCACGAGCAATCGAGGAGGTCCTGGATGCAAAAATCACTGATCTAAAGAGAATGCTGGACAGGATTGACAAGATTGATGCCCATGATGCTCTCTTTCTCCTCACAAGATGCCTATCTCTCCCTAAGTTGACCTACTTTCTGAGATGTTTTCCATCCTACAGCAGCCCTAAGTTAAATGTATGACACCCTCCTGAGGTCCATGCTGGTGAAAGTCCTGAACCTGCCATTGGACGACTCTCAGTGGGAGCAAGCAACCCTTCCTGTAAGACTCGGCGGCCTTGGTGTCCGCACAGCCTCCCAAATTGCTCTACCAGCCTTCCTTTCCTCCTCCCACGCATCGCACGACCTCGTCAGAGATATCTTACCTGCAACCCTGAGAGATTCAGCAGGAATACACGATCCTGCTTTCACTGAATGTTCAAATCAGTGGGATGTTCTTGCAGCCCCAGCAACCATTATAGAGCCAACAAAACAACACAAACAGTCTGGCTGGGACCACCCTCTAGTGGAAAAAGTAGCCGATGCCATGCTCAGCGCCGCAACATCAGACAAGGAGAAAGCCCGCCTCAGAGCAGTGCGTGCCCCCCATGCAGGAGACTTCCTCCTGGCAGTACCCATGTCAGCAATGGGCACGCGCCTAGATCCAGAATCCCTTTGTGTAGCAGTGGCCCTCCGCCTTGGTGCCCCAATTCACACTGAATACAAGTGTATTTGCAACAGGGTGAAAGCAGACCAATACGGACTGCATGGGTTGCGTTGCGGAAGCACAAATGGTGGCATGCAAGACACAACGAGGTCAATGACATCATCAAGAAAAGCCTCGTCTCAGCTAGGTGCCCAGCGGAGAGAGAACCTCGCATCCTAGGGGTCCAAAACCCGAATTTCCCCGCACTTCGCCCTGATGGCATCACCATATACTCCTGGAAGGAGGGTAGACAGTTGGTGTGGGACTACACATGTGTATCCACCCTGGCTGACACCTATGTTCACTTCAGAGCTGATCAAGCAGGTGGGGCGGCCAACCACAGGGAAACAGCAAAATCACTCAAGTACAGGCGACTGGGAGGTTAATACCTCTTTGTTCCCATAGCGTCTGAGACGTATGGCCCCTGGGGCAAGAGTGCCTTGGGATTTCTCAAGAAATTGGGTTCCAATCTCATTGACGTCACCAGAGACCCAAGGGCTTCCAGTTTTTTGTTTCAGCGCCTCAGTGTGGCGATCCAGAGGGGAAATTCCTGCTGTGTCCTCGGTTCCTGTCCAGAAGCAGAGGAGCTTCAAGAGATCCATAACCTTTAGGCATTTGTCTTCTATTCTCTATTTCCCTATCCCCTCGTCCCCACCATCCCAAACTCCCCCGTCTCCTCGTCCTTCCCCACCATTACCCCCTCCCTTGTCCCCTCGTCCTCCGCATCATCTCTCACTTGTAATTAGAACCAGAGCAATGCAAAAGTTGTACAGTGACCACACCTCAGCTGTTGCAACATCTCGATCTGCAGGTTGGTACAGGAATTCAACCAACTACGAACCACTTATGTTAATGAAGGGGAGCAGTAGGGCAACAGAAGTACACTTACATCGCATCAGGCTTGGATACCCATGTGCATGGGAAATAGGCTTACAGGTTCCGGAAGATGAGAGGAAATGTCAACACTGTGGAGAAATGCCCGACAGACCTCTGGTATATTATCCGACACAGTGCACAGTTACGAACCCATTAAGGTTTCAACTTCAATTCACCAGAGCAGAAGAAGTTGTTAAACACATATGGCAACATCTTACTAAAGCAACCATACGAGTAATAAATACTCATGCTCCACCCAAGTAAACTAGAAACAAGCAACACTTAGTGGGCCAGCCAGAGGCTTAGGGCCCGCGCAGGAATATCCCTGCAAAAAAAAAAAAAAAATCTCTCACTTCCGTCCCCTCGCCATCCCCACCATTCCCCACTCCCTCGTCCGATGCCTTCCCAAATGGTTTGATGTTCACATCAGAAAATTGGGAACATCAAGTGATCTGATGTTCCCATCGCTGAAATATAAGAAAAACAGTTAAAAAAGAAATGATAATATGAAAAAATATATAAAAAACTATTCTCACAAAATGAACAATTTGGTAAACAACAGAGCTCAATTCCAACGAAATTCAGACAAAATAATTAAATCAAAGTGAAAATAAATTAAAATCTAGGAAAATTCAATTTATCAATGCAATCAGAAACACTGAAATGGAATTGTAACATATCTAGTATAGAATGTGTGTTGCGCTTACATGTAAGAGATGGCACTGTTTTTCAAGAAAAGCATAGTTTTACCTGTCACAGGTGTGGCATCTATACTTATACTTATGAAATGAACGGTACGGTAAACAACACAGCTCAATTCCAACACAATGTCACACAAAATAATTCACTAAAAAATAATAAATCGAAATCTATGAAAATAAAATTTATCAGTGCAATTGGAAACACTGAAATAGAATTCGTGATGTATTTAGTATAGCGTGCATGTTGCTATTATGTGCAACAGATGGCGCTGTTTTTCAAAAACGCATGTTTTTATCTGTTACAGGGATGGCATCTATATAGTAGGTATATAAAAAGATGCGCCTATTCGAATGCAACTTTTAGTCAAAATTTCAAAGCAATTGGTGAAGAACTTTTGGAGATTACAGCTCATGTTGCCCTTATGTCCAACAGATGGTGCTTTAAAAAAAAAACATGTTTTTTCCTGTCACAGGTGAGGCATGTATATAGTAAATATATAAAAAGACGCGCCTATTTGAATGCAACGTTGTGTCAAAATTTCAAAGCAATCGGTGAAGTACTTTCGGAGATTAGCGATTTTGAACAAACGAACATTTTCATTTCTATTTATATAGATTACATATGCAGTATATGGCGATACCACAATCTTTCTGGTGCTTAGGCCAATACAGGTCTTAATCTCGACCTGGGGGAGAGATATTAATAAGGAAATGAGGGGAATACAAAGATGTAACAAACTGATGATATAGATAATGCTAAGACAAGACATGATGCAGAATTTAAAAAATGGTAAAAAAAAACGGCGTTGAATGTAATGAAACCCCATTTTCTGGGCAAGACCCGAAGACTCCCTGAAGTTATCCAGGCTTCAGGGAACCTGGATAGCCAAATAGGATATATTAGGATAGTCTAATGTATATCATTAGGCTTTGGCCTAATGATATAGGCCAAAGGTGAACACCAAGCATTAGGTGTTCACACCAACACCTAATGGTTGGTGTGAATGAAGTTCTAGGCCTACACGAGGCAGAACATGGCCCCCCTCAGAGAGGCACAAGGATCAGTAGCATATAGAGATGCACATGGGATTTGGAGTATTCTATGTCTGCTATCGACCGGGTCAGGCACCGAGAAAGCTAAACGCCTCAAAACAAAACCTTTATTTGTTTAAAACGACTAAAACAGACTAACGAGTGGACAAAACTCCCCAACTGAAAACGAGCAAACGAGCATAACGTCACATGTGCCCACCGCACCGGCGATTCATCCATCTTTTTTAAGGCTGGATGTCGAAACCTGGGAAAAACCACCGACCAGGGGGAGGGAGGATAGCCGGGGAGCCTCCGGATCTCACCCAGAAAATGGAGTTTCATTACTTTTAAATTTGGTTTTCTGGGGGGAGCCCTTCGGCTCCCTGGAGCTACATGACAAAAGACAAAAACTAAAGGGACTTACCCGGGAGGCAGTCAATGCTCGCACCTCAGCTCGAAGTCGAGACAACAGGCTGCAACCGCCAACCCAAAGCGACACAGGCACGACTATGCCCAGGAACTTTCACGAGGTAGCTTGAAGCCAGGACCCGGTTCAACTGCCAAAAATCCTTTTCCCAAATGTCAGCCCAGGACATGTTACCGAAGATGACAGCAAGTGCAACAAACTTACGAACGTCATGGGCACGGGGATAGACTGCAGGCTGGCTAGACCGAATAACCCTGCAGACAACCTGAGAGAACCGAACCCAAGAACGGGGAAGAAAGGAAACCCCTCAACCCAAAGCATGTCCCTGGTCACAGAGGCTCTGAAGAGCAAATAATGGCAGAGAGCCACAACCTGACAACACATGATGCACCCCGGCCTGACCAACCAAGCATCAACAACCCAAGGACCCCTTAGGAAAGCAGCAGTCTCTTCGCCAGAAAAGGAGGAGACAGCTGTAAACGAACAAATCTATCACCACGACCAAAAGAGCAAAAGCCCCTTCGCTTCGGAGGAGAGCATGAAGCTCCCCAACCCGACCCCTCCCCCCAGGCCAATGCCAACAAGAACCTTTGAAAAACAATCCGGAACCGAATCGGCCACAACAAACCAAGGAGAAGAGAGATAAGAGAGCACTCTGTCCAAAGACCAAGACAGCTCAGGTGGTGCATGGGCAGTCCGGAGGTAAAACAACGCACGAGACAACTTGCGAAACGATGCAGAAGTAACATCAATACCAAAAGCAAGCTGCAGCGGCTCCGCAAACACTGCACGATACGAGGCGACAGTATTCGGCATAAGATGACGGTCCTCAAACAGCCACGAGAGAAAGGACAAAACATCCTGAGCAGAAAGCGAAGTACAGTGACAAAGAGATAAAAAGAAACAGAAGGACCGCCAGGAAACTTCATATTGCTGACGAGATATGAAGTGGGACACCTTCAAAGAAGCCCGCAAGTGGGACACCTTCAAAGAAGCCACCTGATCACCATACAGATGGTGATAGACTCGAATCAAAGAGACCAAATGCGAAGACTCTATGAAAAGATCAAACCAGTCCGATCTGCTGAAAGAGGTGGAGCCATGGAAAAACTTCTAGGTTCGGACACCGAGCAAGCAGCACCTGAAACCAAGGCTGGGCCGGCCGCCATGGGGCCAAGAGGACTACTCTTCCCTGGTATGTCTCCAAACAACCTAGGATCTGGAGCAACAGCTCAACAGGGATAGGGGAGGGAAAGAGATACCGGAACCCCCACCTCGACCAGTCTTGCCAGAGGGCATTGACCCAGACGGCTTCGCAGTCGAGGAAGGGCGCCATATATACCGGAAGATGCCTCGACCATGCCGACGCGAAGAGGTCCATCTCCTGGCGCCGGAACGTCTGGCAGAACCAATTTAATGAATCGGCGTCGACCGTCCATTCTGTGGAGAGGGGAATGAACCGGGACAGGCCATCCGCCTGGATGTTGGATACCCTACGAATGTGAATGGCCAGTGGAGCCAAACCCCGAGAACTCAGCAGACAAGTCACCCTAAGCGACCAGCCCCAAAGAACCAAGGACCGCATCGAACCCCTCAGTTCAGGCAATGAATCATCGGGGAGTAGTTTGAATGGAGCCGGATCGTCAATCCGCAAGCGACCCGAATCCTCCCAAGTGAAAACCACACTGCCGCAAACTCCCACACCGTGCTGTAGGCCAGACGGAAGGATGTACCCCACTGCCCCTGGCCGGCCTGGTGAGCACTGGTCACAAAGCCCCAGCCGAGAGACGACACATATGTGAACACATTGAGTGAGGGCTCGGGTAGGCGCTAAGGCACGGAACCTAGAAAACCCCGAAGAGGAAACCGGCGACGCAAGACCAACGGGGGTCGAACCCAATGATCGAGAGAGAGGCGGAAGGAATGTCCCCAAAGAACCAAAACAGCGAACGAAGCCAAACCCATCCCGGCGAGTAGACCAGCATTGCAAAGTTCAGGCTCCTGCACAGACCCACGAGCAACCGCTGGTGACCCGGGAACCCCCCAGAAACAAGCACATGCGGGACCACACTTGAAGGAGAGACTCCGGAGGGAGAGACAAGGAAGCGGTCCGAGAGTCCCACCCAAGACCCAGCCAGGTCCGAATCTGGGAGGGGACCTGATTGGACTTTCACCAGTTCACAAGGAGCCCGAACCTGGCTAGCTGGGGAAAAAGACAAATTCCTGGCGAGCAGACACGACGACCAACTGGGAACCCAGACCAGTCAATCGTCGAGGAAGGTCAATACCCAAAAAAACGCAGACAGGCCACTATGACTCGGGTGAGGCTTGTAACCACTCGAGATGCCAGGTTCAACCTGAATGGGAGACAACGAAAGCGGTATCCGAGAATCCCACAGCAAAACCGAGCCAGTCCGTGAACCCTGGATGAATCAGGGGTTCCTGATTCATCCTTCAGGTCCAGGGACACCATCCAAGCGCCCGAATCCAACAGAAGCCGGACCTGGGACAGAGTGGTCATCTGAAAGGAGGGGTATAAAAAACAGGGGTTCAGACGGTTCAAGTCCAGAATGAACCACAGGTCTGCACACTCCCGTTTCGGAACTAGAAACAGGTGGGAAACCCACCTGAGAGACGTCGTCGTTTCGACCATGCCCAAGCACACCCACTCCGAGACGACCCGAGAGAGCGCAGGAGAAGAGGCCTGCCCCGTCACCCCTGAACCCCTTGAAGGGGGCGTCAGTCAGTTTTTTAAAAGTTGTTCAATGTCAACAAATCTTTCTTGACTAGTTGTATATAAAAAGAGCTGCAATTATTCCAAGTTTCAGTAACGCAACCTAAATAGAAAGGGAGTTTTTTCCAGGAATATTACACATTTTAAAGTGTTTATAAACAACCATACTTTTCAGATATAATCATTCTATGACACTTTTATGTCACATTAGCATATAATAAAGGATATGTAAGAAAAAGATTTTCCAAAACATCTTTAGTTTTCCTAATGCAAATAGTCAAAGTTCCTCCAAAAAATTATGCAAATATATTATGTTTATTGCTATTATAAAATCAATAAATGAACTTAGGAAGCAAAGCTTGTGCAACAATTTAAAGACATACACTCTACATATAAGGTGTAAGTTTCATGTAAATTGAATAAAAAATGAAAGAGTTAAGAATTTTTATGTTACTTGAAAATAAATAAGAAAATAATAGATCTAAGGTGCTGCCATTCGTGACCGAGTTTGACATCAACTAATTTCCTCTAAAATTGGCACCCTTACAGATAGGCTTACGTGCAGACAGGTGTATAAGTTTCATGCAAATCGTCCAATAAACAAATAAGAAAAATAAAATTTAAAAAAGAAAAAAAAATCAATTTTTTTTAACTTATTTTTTTTAATAAAACTAATTATATATTTTTAATATAAGCTATTGTGATAGCTGAGAGTCATAGACATGATTTCAGTTGACACATGTGTTTGATAATCGTTTTTGACCATTTTGGAATATTTTTGACACGTAATTCAATATTTTTTCCTCCCTTCCTATTTATGCTACGGTGCTGAGACTTGGACCAGATGAAACTCTTTTCATATACAACATGTCAAAAACGTTTGATTGAAATCGAACCAGTTTTAATTTTTGGCATATTTGAATCTAACCCCCCCCTTCCCTAGGAGGAGGAGGGACCACCCAACGCCACTGCACGACGTGGTAAACGACCCGAAAAAAAACAAATCGTGAGACCAGGCGTGAGCAAACAGAGCAAGTGTCTCCCCCCCCCCCTATAGCCCTGTCAATGAGGCGAACCGTGAAAGGGCGGACGCCCCATACAAGAATCCGACCTGTGCACAGAGCGATCACTGCGCCGTCCAGACGCAGACAGTTCTGAAGGCAGCAGCGGCTCCAAAACTGGCACCAGTGGCCTACCCCAACAACGGAACCCCAAGCTCTGGCACAATCCCGGAGGGAGGAACCCCGGAGAACCATCAAGTCCGACATCGAACGACAGCTGGAAGAAGACACCTGCAGATACCTCTCAACCGCAGAGTCTGCAAACAGCAAGGGACAAAAGGGCGAAGAAAACCTAGGAGAAAGGGCCCAAGCAGATTCCAAGGAGGAAGCGTGCACAACTTGCCGACATGTGAGACGTGCAGTGAAAAAACACGACACCGCTTCCCCCAGGATCGGCGCAAACGGCTTCAGCAGCTCAGACGACTCACGAGCAGCAGAGACCAAGGCACCAAACCCAGGAATGGCCCCAAGCACCTCTTCATCCTCCGCAAGCCAAACCGAAGAAAGCTCCAGGAGGGGAAAAAAACGCAAGACCGAAGCCAGCAAGCCACGAGCGCGCAAGTCCTCAGTCACAAGTGCAACAGACAGGGCGGGAACCTGCACATGAAGCTGAATCGCGCCCACATCCGGCAGAAGGGCAGGAGCGAACAAGCACGCATTAAGGTGCTCAAATTCGCCCTCCCCCCCAGGTAAACCTGGACAACGCTTCACGCCACTCAAGCGTGCGGGAACAACAGAAAGCATTCCAAGCATCCAACAACAACAACGGGCAGTCTGCAAGCCAGGACAACTCCGGAACTTCATAACGAACCCAGTATGGAGACGAAGACCCAAACCTGAAGGAAGACGGATCCATTATAGAGGCATATTCCGGGTCGTGCAGGAGGTAAGCTGCAATGGCTGCCCACACCTCAGTAGGCGAGACGCAGTAAGCCGAAAACCTCCAGAAGGACAGAAACGAAGGACCCGCAGAGATACGGAACCGAACCCGGGGAGGAGCTGAACCCAAATCCAACTCGTATGCAGAGGGGGCGAAAGGAAAACCCCACTCCTTGTAACAGAAAGCCCCGCTCTGAGGGTTAGAAAACCTAGGTGGGGTCCAACGGGGCTTAAGGCCCCCAAGTCAGCTCCTCCCCAACCCCGAGAACCTCCATGTCAGGCAAGTCATCCCCCAAAGCCCCAGCCTCACAAGAAAAAGCCAGGGCGACCAGAAAAACAGGAAGAGAAGGGGCCCACTGGTCAGACCCCGGCGCTATGGCTGGAGGAATGGACTCGAGTGCCTCCATCACCACCCAGGGAGAAGACAACTCCCAAAACTGCCCGAGTCTCAGAAACCTGTAAATCCCGCCCCGACTTTGAAGCCCTCAGACGCTTGGGAACCGGAAGCAAGGAGGGGGGGCAGAATGAACCACAGCAGGGAAAGAACGAGGGGGATGCGGACTGAACCAAGGTCGAAGCGACTAACACCCCCCAAGTCTGGGTCCCTATAAGCAAAGCGGGGCAGCCTCGGGGCATCCGGGGAAGCAACCAACCTAGCACGTTGCAGCAACCTATACCTAGCATGCAACGCCTGGGCTGCCTGCACCCGAATAATGTCATCAGTAGAATGGGTGAATTGAGTCACAAACAAGCAACAATGCTCGCAGGACTCCAGGTCGAAGATGTTACCGACCCAACAGGCAGCATAACGGAGGCAAAAACAATGAGTGTCGCAATGAGACAAGGAGACAGAGCAACCTTCAAACTCGCACAAGGCGAGATGTGACCCATTAGACCCCGTGCATCCCCGTAGGGTTTCCCAGGGCCCGTAGATTGATATCGCCAGGGGTAAGCCCAGGCAGGGTACTGCTAACCAGCGCCCAAGTCTACCAAACAAACTTCTAAAACTGAAACCCAGGGACGTGTCCACTCACAGGGACCAAGCAGGAGGTACCACCAAACACCGGAGATCAAGACCCTAACATAAATGGGGGGAAAGGGACACAAAGACAGAACCCCCCCACCAGACAGAAAAAAACAATAAAACGAAAAACTCCAAAAGAGGGCAACGTATCCAGGAGGAACAGAGCTGGCCGCTGTTATAGGTGAAAACTACCTGCGCAGTACTCTGCACCGCTTCCAGTGCAAAAACTACTACTTACCTCAAGGTAAACAAGGGAGGAAACCCCCCCCACCCACCCACTAACACACTCGTGGCGGTCAATCGCCGAGCAGCAAAAGACCAACAGAGGTAGACCCCAAGGTAACTTGTGGAAGATAACCCCAAGCCCCAAGGGCAGTACTTACAGGGGCACTCAGGAAAGGGGAACCCTAAGCACATGCAACCTGAGTACCTGTGAATATTACTCCCAGCTCACACGCCACTGTTAGAGCAGTACTGGACACAAGGCACAGTTAATCTGGAGCGGAGCCACACGACCAAGCCACAATCACATCAGCCAAGAACTGGTGGGTAGATCGCTGCGTGGTGGGTCTGGGGCTCCCCCATCCCCCTCCCGGGGAGGAGGGAGCTGCGTAGACATGCGGCGCCGCACGTATGACGTCATGCTCGTTTACTCATTTTCAATTGGGGAGTTCTGTCCACTCGTTAGTCTATTTTAGTCATTTTATCCAGAATAGGGGTTTGTTTTGAGGCGTTTACCTTTGTGGGTGCCTGGCCTGGTCGATGGTAGATATAGAATGCTCCAAATCCCATGTCCAATTCTTGGGGCCATTTCTCCTCCTGCCTGTCTGAGGGGGGCCAGGTTCTGGCTCGTGGTCCCCGGTAGGCCTAGAACTCCATTCACACTGACTGATGCCAAAGTCTAATGATATACATATCAGCCTGGATAGCTCCGGCTATCTTCAATATTTCTATATAGATACCTTTATAGCTATCTATATATTTTCTGGCGGGAAGCCCCTTTGGCTCCACCCAGAAAATAGTGTTAGAATGTAATGAAATGCAAATTTCTGAGTGTGGTTTTGTGGCTCTCTGAAGCTACTCTCACTGGTGGTGTTCAATCTGGTCTACTGGGGACCTAGAACTAAAACCCAACTGCTTGGGTGAGGCACAGAGAGTAGTAGCATTTATATATTCATATTTTATTTCTGCATATCCATCTTGAGGTTATCGTCAGATGATTTTGGGGCTTAGCGTCCCCGCGGCCAGGTCCTCGACCAGGCCTCCTTTTTTATTACAACCCCCCCCCCCCCCAGAAAGCAACCCGTACCAGCTGTCTAACTCCCAGGTACCTATTTACTGCTAGGTAACAGAGGCATCAGGAAGAAAGAAACATTTTGCCCATTTCTTTGCGCCTCCACCGTGGATCGAACCCGGAACCTCAGGACTACGAATCCGAAGCGCTGTCCACACAGCCGTCAGGCATCAGGCGTCCATGTGTATATTTATGCCACCATCTGACCCAGAAAGTCAATGAGACAAAATAAACTACAGGTGGCTATAGAAAGATCATAGCCTCATGAACCACCAGAAGAACTCTTCGATGATTGATAATGATTATGCCACCCAAAAGGTGGCCCGTAAGAAGAACTTCAACAATGTAAACAAATTATCAAAAAGTTTCAAAACAAGCGATAGCTCACTTGTTCCACCACCTCTCATTCGTCAGGGAAGAGGGGTTGGTAGCTCATGGTCAGCCAGTGACTCAACCCTCAGTTGTATGGTAGCTGTGAGAAAACCACCCCGACTACCAAGAGGGGTGTAGGGGAGTTTCCAGGGATTGGAAATTTCAACCAGAAATTGTTTTTTCATTACATTCAATGCTGGGTTTCTACGGGGAGCCCCTTGTGGTTCCCTGATGGTATCTATTTACAGAGAAGGAAACAGGGTACTTACCAGAGAGGAGAAAGCACCTCAGAATCAGGACGGACAAGAAACACCAGGCCACGAGACAAGACCCAAATCCACACAGGGGCACTCGGGCCTGGGCACACTGACACTATACCAGGTCGCTAAAACCCTAACTTCCAAAACCTTCGTCCCTGAATATCCGCCCAGGATATGTTAGCAAACATAGTCAGGAGTGGCCTATTTTCATAGATCATGGGGACGAAGGTAGACCATAGGCTAACTGGAGTCAATAACACTGCAGATGACCTGAAAAATACGAGCCTTGGAACAGGGGACTAATGCGACCAGATCGACCCACAAAGCATTCACTGAGGCAGGATCAGTTTCACGAAGGTAGGGGTGGAGAGCTATCTCCAGACAACAGATGATGCATCCTCGGCTGAACCAACCAAGCATCAATCACCAAGTGACTCCTCGAAAAGCCAACCCAGAAAAGGAGGAGCAGGCTGCAGACTAAAACCCCACCAGGGCCAAAAGAACAAAAACCTTGCTCCTGGAGTACAGGATGAAGCTCCCAATCCCTACCACTGGAGGCAAGGGAAATCCAAAACAAAGCCTCGAAGAAACAGTCCTGGACCAAAGGGGACACCGTGAACCGAGGAAAAGAAAGGAAAGAACACGGTCCAAAGACCAAGCAGGCTCAGGCGGTACATGAGCAAGACAGAGGTGAAGCAAGGAGTGACAGCCTGTAAAATGGGGCAGAGGAAGTATCAACATCGAATGCTAGTTGCAGCAGTTCTATCAGCGCCAGACAATACAAGGCGACAATATTCAGCATAAGATGCTGATCAAGAAAGAACTAGGAAAGAATAGAGAGCACCACCTACTCCAAAATCGAAGAACGATGTAAGGAATGAAAATGGTGAAGAGCGCCAAGAAACCTCATATTTCCCCCTCGAGTTAGCACACAGTTGGGACACCAACATGGCCACCTGATCACCATATAAATAATAACAAACCGTTTTCAGACATACTAGATGTATAGAGCAATTCAATTTCTTTCTTTATTATGCACCCCATACCCATCCCCTGGGCGGTGGTGTAAAGAGTTACAGAACAGAGAAGGTAAAACCGGCAATATAAGTCACTAGGCCTTCCCTTAGAGGCAGAGACATGGAAAACACCAAGCAAGCAGCACCTGACACTAAGGCCAAGGCTGGGCTGGCCACCAAGGAGCCTGAAGGAGCCAGTTTGAGAACTAAAGGAAAAAATCAGAAAGAGGTAGGCCTCGTGCCCCATAACAAAGCCCAACCAATCCTTGAACCTCGGCTGTATCGGGAATTGCCAATAAGCCTCCAAGAGATCCAGGGAAATCATCCAAGAGCCTGCCTCGAAAATGAGAGACCTGGAATAGGGTGGTCGTCCAAAAGGAGGGGCAAGGAATGAACAGATTCAACACAAAGATTGAAGATCTTTGAATCTTTGATTCAAAGATTGAAGATCAACCAAAAATCCGGAGAACCAGTTTCGGGACCGGAAAATGCAGGAACCCTTCAGTGGATTTCCTTTGAGGAAATGGTGGTCTCAAAGGAAGAAGCAGCTGGCCAGAAAGACCCTCAAGCCTTGGGGGAATAGCTGACTCAACTGCTTCCGCACCCTCGTCGTAAGAGCCAACCCCAGGAGCCGACCAAGACACATCCTGACCTATACCCTGCCTTAAACCCGAAACGCTCAGATGGTTCGG
Organism: Procambarus virginalis; assembly: GCA_020271785.1. Lineage (NCBI taxonomy): Eukaryota > Metazoa > Arthropoda > Malacostraca > Decapoda > Cambaridae > Procambarus > Procambarus virginalis. The sequence continues at coordinate 56,137 of WNGS01162680.1, forward strand.
GGTTGGAAGCAGGGTTGGGAGGATCAGAAGGGCGAATCATGCCCACCAGGGAAGAAAGAGGTGTGGATGGAACCTATGTTGAGGTTGACCAACACCTCCAGTTCCAGGTCCCTAAACACCAACCTGGAGTATCCAACCATGCACACAACTTAGACTGCCATAACCTGGCAAACCTTACACATAAAGCAGTCACTGCCTGAAAAAACATAACCTCAGCACATCAGGAGGATTAAAAAAGAGTAGTCACACGAGGAAAACAAACCCCACAAGAGTCAGTGTTGAAGGTGACACTGACCCAATTGGCAATAGGCAGAGGTAAGAGGAATGAACATCTCCACATGGCAAGGACAATGTATAACCATCAAACTTACATGGAGGAAGAGCAAGTTTGGGGAGATATCCGTAGGGACCATCGAACCTGCAGGGACTTGCCAGTGCCTGAAGAAATTGATCAAATGGGACACAGGCACATTGGCACTGGCCTAAAAAAATACGCTGCCGAATCTATATCAACAGAGTAACAACACTAATAGGATGGCGTCCATATCATAAAATGTAAGAGCGAACTAAAGGATAGAATCAGTGTTAAGAAGGCCAACACAGCCTGGCTACGATGGTTGAGAAGGCCGAGCTCCAAGGGCCAACTAAGTACATGAATACCCAGTGCACCCCAAGCCAGAAAATGCAGCACCCTACCCGAGTAAAGACATGAAACCCAAGGAACCTTACTTGCCCCGGGTGAGCATCACAAGCGTGAAGTGCCTCTAAAGGAGCGACCCCAGAAAAAACTGACAACGACGAGAACACCACAGGGGAAGAGAACCCTTTAGTGCAAGGGCAGCACTAGGAAGCACGCGGATAAGAAAGCCTTGTGCACATACAGCTCCAAGCTTTCTTAAGTTCAGGCTCACACTACACTGAACAGGGTGCGAACAGATGGGGAGAACAGATACACAGAGAATGACAAGGAAGTGTGTGAAGAACTCAACGAAGAGATTCCAGGAGGTCTTCACAATAGAACAAGGAGAAGCCCCTGCACTTAGTGAGGAGGTGGCAAACCAAGCAACCTTGGAGGAATTTGACCTCACCAGTGATGAGGTCAAAAGGTGTCTGCTGGAGATGGATGTGACAAAGGCTGTTGGGCCTGACAGAATCTCACCATGGATACTAAAAGAAGGTGCAGAAGCACTAAGTGTGCCATTCTCTATGGTGTATAACAGGTCACTGGAAACAGGAGACACACCAGAAAGTTGGAAGACAGCTAACGTGGTCTCAATATACAAGAAGGGTGACAGGCAAGAGGCACTGAACTACAGGCCAGTTTCCTTAACTTGTATACCATGCAAGTTGATGGAGAAGATCGTGAGGAAAAGGCTCGTAGAGCATCTGGAGGGAAATAACTTTGTAACGCACCACCAACATGGGTTCAGGGATGGTAAATTGTGCCTCACAGGTTTAATAGAATTTTATGACCAGGCAACAAAAATTAGGCAGGAAAGAGAAGGGTGGGCCGACTGCATTTTTCTGGACTGTCAAAAAGCCTTTGACACAGTACCCCATAAAAGGCTGTTAAAAAAGTTGGAGCAACAGGCAGGAGTAAAAGGGAAAGGGCTCCAGTGGATAAGGGAGTACTTAAGCAACAGGAAACAGCGAGTAACGGTGAGGGGGGAGACATCAGAGTGGCGAGATGTCACCAGCGGAGTCCCCCATTGCTCAGTACTTGGACCCATCCGGTTTCTAATATATGTAAACGATCTTCCGGAGGGTATAGACTCATTCCTCTCAATGTTTGCTGATGATGCAAAAATTATGAGAAGAATCAAGACGGATGAAGATAGACAGAGACTACAGGATGACCTGGATAAACTGGAGGAATGGTCTAGAAAATGGCTGCTAAAGTTCAACTCAGGAAAGTGTAAGGTGATGAAATTAGGCGAAGGGAGCAGGAGGCTGAACACAAGGTATCATCTGGGAGGTGAAATTCTGCAAGAGTCAAATAGAGAGAAAGATTTGGGGGTTGATATCACACCGAACCTGTCCCCAGAGGCCCACCTCAAAAGAATATCATCAGCGGCATATGCTAGACTGGCCAACATAGGAACTGCCTTTAGAAACTTGTGTAAGGAATCTTTCAGAACCCTGTATACCACTTATGTAAGACCAATCCTGGAGTATGCAGCTCCAGCCTGGAGTCCATACCTAGTTAAACACAAGACAAAGCTAGAGAAGATTCAGCGGTATGCCACCAGGCTCGTCCCGGAACTGAGAGGAATGAGCTACGAGGAAAGGCTAAAGGAGCTGAACCTCACATCCCTGGAAAACAGAAGAGTAAGGGGAGACATGATAACCACCTACAAAATTCTCAGGGGAATTGACAGGGTGGACAAAGACAAACTCTTCAGCACGGGTGGAACATGAACAAGGTGACACAGGTGGAAACTTAGTACCCAGATGAGCCACAGAGACTTTAGAAAGAATTTTTTCAGTGTCAGAGTAGTTAATAAATGGAATGCTTTAGGCAGTGATGTGGTGGAGGCTGACTCCACACACAGTTTCAAATGTAGATATGATAGAGCCCAGTAGGCTCAGGAATCTGTACACCAGTTGATTGACAGTTGAGAGGCGGGACCAAAGAGCCAAAGCTCAACCCCCGCAAGCACAATTAGGTAAGGGTAAAGAAAAGCCAACATTGGTAAGAAACCACCACTTGGCAGAAGCAGGTGACAAGAACCCAAGCAGGGAGAAGCAACCCAATACACAACACAAATCAGCATAGAACCAAGGGCTGTGTCAGCTGCTGAACACACGCTACCTCCCCCTCATCAAATAGGTAGAGTTGGGGATAAATGAGCTGACGCTTCTTTTGAAACTTTTCCATCATTTGTTTACATTATCAAGGAGTTCTCCTGATGGTTCTTGAGACTACAGTCTCTTCTATAGTCGGCTGTGGCTTGTTTTCTCTCACTGACTTTCTGGGTACCTTCCACTGTGGTAGCATAAATAAACAGATAAATATACAAATGTCACTGCTTCCGTGGCCTTCTGGCTTTTGTTCATGGTTCCAGGTAGGCCAGATAGAACTCTGCAGCTGATGGAATTCAGCAGATGGTTCACTAATAACCAAAGAGCCAAAGTTCAACCCGCGCAAGCACAACTAGATGAGTACTAAGTAAGGCATGTCAAACATGTGGTTTGCACAAAGGATCTTGTAATTTGGTCATTTAACGGCCAAATTTGCAGTTTTTATTATTTAAACTATCACCTTTTAATAGATTTCAAAACCACAAATACACGAATGCAGCTGCGAGGCAAGCGAAGTTAAGACTTCTAAAAATAAACATGACGTAAACCGCTTAGCTGCATGGCCTAAATTTTTTAAATTTTTAACTGATGATTTTATTATTAACTAGCAGTATCCGGCCACGCGTTGCTGTGGCTCAGAAACGCATGTGCGTTGCTGAGCCACAGCAACCTTCCCAGTCCTCCACACCATTCCCCCCTCACCCGTCTCCTCGGCCTCCCAACCATTCCCATCTGCACCACCATCTGCACCACCATCTTCACCAACATCTTCACCACCACCTTCACCAGCAACTTCACCACCATCTTCACCACCACCTTCACCACCATCTTCACCACCACCTTCACAGCCCTACTTCCAGTATTCCTAAATTTTAAAACCATTTCCCTTCCCCCTATCATTGATGGCTCTTAATTTAAGTCTTCTGGACAGAGCTCTCCTCCTCGCACTATATTACTGCTCCACAACTATATATATATCTATATAAACAAAAATTTAAATGTTCGTTTGTTCAAAATTGCTAATCTCCGAAAGTTCTTTCACCGAAATTCTTTTAAATTTTCACAAAACGTTCCATTCGCATCCGAGCACGTTTTTATATATATGCTATATAGATGTCATGTCTGTGACGGGAAAAAACATGTTTTTTTTTTAAACTGTGTTTTTCATGTGAGGGGAAATCTTTGAAACCTCTTTCCCGATTGCTTTGAAATTTTGACACAACATTGCATTCGAATAAGCAAATGTTTTTATATACCTATTATATACATGCCTCATATTTGACAGGATTTTTTTTTTTTAAACAGCGCCATCTGTTGAATTAAGTTAATACACGCTGTAATCTCCAAAAGTTCTTCACCGATTGCTTTCAAATTTTGACACAACAATCCATTCGAATACACGTGTGTTTTTATACACCAACTATATAGATGCTACACCTATGACAGGTAAAAACATTTTTTTTTTTTTAAACAGCACCATCCGTTGCACGTAGGAGCAACATTCGCAATACTAAATATGTTACAATTCCATTTCAATGTTTCCAATTGCATTGATAAATTTTATTTTTTATAGATTTTGATTTTTTTTTATTTTTTTTATTGAATTATTTTGTGTGACATTGTGTTGGAATTCAGCTGTGTTGTTTACCATACCGTTCATTTTGTAAGTATAAGTATAGATGCCACACCTGTAACAGGTAAAACTATGCTTTTCTTGAAAAGCAGCACCAAATATTGCATGTAAGAGCAACACACATGCTATACTAAATATGTTTCAATTCCATTTCAATGTTTCTGATTGCACTGATAAATTGAATTTTCATAGGTTTTGATTTATTTTCAATTTGATTTAATTATTTTGTTTGAATTATGTTGGAATTGAGCTGTGTTGTTTACCATACCGTTCATTTTGTGAATATAGATTATTTTAGGTTGCTAGCCACTCCACCATCCCCTCTTCCTTCCCATCATGCCCCACACCCCAGTCCCTTTGTCCTCCCCACCATTCTCCTTTCCCCCCCTTCCCCTCGCCCCCACCATCCCAAATTCCCCCATCCCCTCATCCTTCCCCATCATTACCCCCTCCCTTGTCCCCTCGTCCTCCCACTATCTCTCACTTCCGTCCCCTCGTCATCCCCACCATTCCCCACTCCCTCGTGCGATGCCTTCCCAAATGGTCTGATGTTCCCATCAGAGAATTCGGAACATCAAGTGATCTGATGTTCCCATCACTGAAATATAAGAAAACAGTTAAAAAATGAAATGAAAATGTGAATAAATATAAAAATAAACTATTCTCACGAAATGAACTGTATGGTAAACAACACAGCTCAATTCCAGAGCAATTCGCACAAAATAATTAAATGAAAATGAAAATAAATCAAAGTCTATGAAAATTCAATTTATCAATGCAATCAGAAACATTGAAATGAAATTAAGGTATTTAGTATAGTATGTGTGTTGCTCTTACATGCAACAGATGGCGCTGTTTTTTCAAGAAATGCATAGTTTTACCTGTCACAGGTGTGGTATCTACACTTATATTTACGAAAACGAACGATATGGTAAACAACACAGCTCAATTCCAAACCAATATCACACAAAATAGTTCAATAAAAAATATAATCGAAATCTATGAAAATAAAATTTATCAGTGCAATTGGAAACTTTGAAGTGGAATTCATGACATATTCAGTATAGCATGCATGTTGCTATTATGTGCAACAGATGGCGCTGTTTTTCAAAAACACATGTTTTTACCTGTCACAGGGGTCGCATCTATATAGTAGGTATATAAAAAGATGCGCCTATTCGAATGCAACGTTGTGTCAAAATTTCAAAGCAATCGATGAAGAACTTTCAAAGATTACAGTGTGTGTTGCTCTTACTTCCAACAGATGGCGCTGTTTAAAAAAAAAGCATGTTTTTTTTCCCTGTCACAGGTGAGACATGTATATAGTAGATATATAAAAAGACGTGCTTATTCGAATGCAACGTTGTGTCAAAATTTCAAAGCAATCGGTAAAGAGGTTTCGAAGATTTTCCTCACATGAAAAACAGGATAAACACAGTTTTTTTCAGAAAAAGCACGTTTTATACCGTCGCAGACATGACATCTATATAGTATGTATATAAAAACCTGGCAGGATGCGAATGGAAAGTTGTGTGAAAATTTCAAAGCAATCGGTGAAGAACTTTCGGAGATTAGCGATTTTGAACAAACTAACATTTTCATTTATATACAGGGTGTCTCAAAAAAATGTACTCACAAATGGGGTCGTGTGCGCATGCATGCCATTCAACGAGTGAGTACATTTTTTTGAGACACCCTGTATATGCAAACAAGCCTGAATGGTCCCCAGGACTATATGCAACTGAAAACTCACACCCCAGAAGTGACTCGAACCCATACTGCCAGGAACAACGCAACTGGTATGTACAGGGATGCCTTAATCCGCTTGACCATCACGACCGGACATAAGGAAGTGATAGCCGAAGCTATTTGAACCACTTCCCCGCCGGCACTCGGATGGTAATCTTGGGCATAGCATTTTATCAAATCACCTCATTTTTTTGGGGCAACACGTGAGGAACACAAATGCGAACAAGCCTGAATGGTCCCCAGGACTATATGCAACTGAAAACTCACACCCCAGAAGTGACTCGAACCCATACTGCCAGGAGCAACGCAACTGCTATGTACAGGGACGCCTTAATCCGCTTGACCATCACGACCGGACATAAAGAAGTGATAGCCGAAGCTATTTGAACCACTTCCCCACCGGCACTCGGATGGTAATCTTGGGCATAGCATTTAATCAAATCACCTCATTTTTTGGGAGCATCACGTGAGGAACACAAATGCGAACAAGCCTGAATGGTCCCCAGGACTATATGCAACTGAAAACTCACACCCCAGAAGTGACTCGAACCCATACTGCCAGGAGCAACGCAACTGGTATGTACAAGGACGCCTTAATCCGCTTGACCATCATGACCGGACATAAGGAAGTGATAGCCGAAGCTATTTGAACCACTTCCCCGCCGGCACTCGGATGGTAATCTTGGGCATAGCACAAATAGCTTCGGCTATCACTTCCTTATGTCCGGTCGTGATGGTCAAGCGGATTAAGGCGTCCCTGTACATACCAGTTGCGTTGCTCCTGGCAGTATGGGTTCGAGTCACTTCTGGGGTGTGACTTATGGTATATATATTGTAGTTTTCAGTTATATTTATATATATATATATATATATATATATATATATATATATATATATATATATATATATATATATATATATATATATATATATAGATTTTTTTGGGGGGTCAGATTCCACATCATGTTTAAAATGGCTAGTGCTCATCCAGCTAAAAGAAAAAGAAAACTGAATGAAGAAGGAGGAGCTTTTCAAGAAAAAATGGGAATTACAGTATTTTTTTCACAATGGTGAATGGAAAGATACATTGCTTAATTTACAACTACAGTATTGCCACAGCAAAAAGAGTACAACTTGAAAAGACATTATGAAACGAATCATCGTTCTTACGATAAATATGAAGGCCCAATGCGTGTCCCAAGACTCAAGGAATTGAAGGCTAACTTGAGACAGCAACACACATGTTTTACGAAAATCTAGAAAGGAAATGTCGCCTCCATTACTGCCAGCTATGAACTCGGCCGAATGATCGCTATGTGTGAGAAATCTTACAAAGAAGGAGATTTCGTAAAGCAATGCCTTGTAAAAACGGCTCAAATTGTGTGTTTAGAGAAAGCACACTAATTCAACGATATTTCTTTAACCAGGAACACTGTTGCTGAACAGATTGAAGAAAAGTCAGGTGATCTGAAACCAACAGTTGAAGGCTGCATCAAGGTTTGAACATTTTTCTATTGCTATTGATGAGACCATTGACATCACTGGAATAGCACAGCTTGCAATCTTCATCAGGGCCTGTGACAGTGAATTTAATATTCATGAAGAGCTGCTTTAACTGATTCCTTCGTGCATGGCACTACAACCAGCCAGGACATCTTTGAGAAAGTCGGGTAGGTTCTAAATGGCTATGGTTTGGATTCGAGGAAACTTGCATGCTTATCTACCGACGGTGCTGTGAATAAGGTTGGCAGACATAATGGTGTTGCTGCCATGTTATGAACAAAAATAGAAAACTTGCATCCAGTTTCATCATTTGCATATTTTCACTGTTATTCATCAGCAAGATTTGTGTTCAAAGATTTTAAAATTGGATCATGTGCTTAGTTTGGTTACAAAGACAGTGAACTATATCGGAGGTCGTGCTCTCGACCACCGCCAATTCAGTCAATTGTTGGAAGATATGGATAATCACTTTACAGATGTTTTATTCTACACATAAGTCCGCTGGTTGTTATGTCACAAAGTGCTGAAAAAGTTTGTATTTGTTGAGACGAGAAATAATGATATTTTTGGAGATGAAAGGTCAAAACACAAGAGGAAATAGGAGATGAACGTTGGCTCCAGGATCTGGGATTTGCTGTGGACATTCCTGCACAATTAACTGATCTTAATTTGAATTACAAGATAAAAAGAAACTTATCACTCAGTTGTAAGGTGACATCAAGTCACATCAAAACTAAGCTTATGGAAGTCACAGTTGTCAAATAAAAATGTAGTTAATTTTCCCAAGTGCGAAGAGCTGAAATACACTGCCAATACTGAGTCTGTTTTGCTCTGAGTGTCTGGTGAATAATTCCAGGCATCTGGAATTGTTGTCTAAGGAATTTCAGTTAAGATTTTGTGATGTCTCATCTTTTGAACATCACTTTGCATTATTCTCAACACCAACCACCTTTGATGTTGCCAAGGCAGAAGAAAGCCTGCAGATAGAACTGTAGTCAGATTCTACACTCAGAGCAAAGTACTGTATCTTGAAGTGGGAATACCTGGTTTCTTTTCACCCCTTCCTGAAAAGTTTAAAAACTTCATAAAGTTTGCCACAAATATTATGGCAATGTTCAGTTCTACCTACGTGTGTGGGACAGTTATTTTCCTTCAAGAAATCAACAAACGTCTCAGAGAAAAAGGCTGACTGATCAACACTTGTTATTTCTGATCAAAGTGGGAACTACACAGACATTTTAGCCAGACATAGCAAAAATTGTCATTAAAAAAAGAGCTGTCAAGCCTCAGGACAAAACACTAAAAATTATTAAAAAGTCGTAAATAAATGTACATTTTGAATTGTTATAATTTTTGAACAATGTATTTGTTGCTGTTGTATAGAAGTTTATCTTGCCGTTTAAAATTTGTTTTCTTCTTTTGTTAAATTACTTCATTACTTTGCATTTATGAATCAGGATTGCCTCTAAACCATTTGTATGCACATTGTATGTTCCTAAGTTTAAGTAATACAAATGTTCTGCAATAATTTTTATTTGACTTCAATTAGTTGTGTGAGGCCCTCATGACAACACAAATGTAACCCATATAGCCCTCAGGGGACCCTCAGTCTGCCATACCAGCTGTAAGTGATTGTAGCTTCACGGAGCCACTTGAGCATTCCCACCCCCCCCCCTGCCTTAGAAAACTGATTTACAAAAGGGAACCCAAATCAAAAGTACATGAAAGGATGACGAGTCATCGCGGGAAGGTTGTGATGTTTCATCTTCATCTGTGGTCCAAAAATGCTGGCCAGTCATCTACATGAGGTTATTGTCACTCCATTCCTTGAGTGCATTATAGGTAACTATGGCATGTTGTGGTTGCGCACTGGCAATGTCCTCCATGAAGTCGATAAAAGAGTGCTCCCTCCCTTGCCTTACCAGGTACTCTCCCAGCAAGTTGGTTGCCTGCAACAGGAGAAATGAGGGTTTTGATTTATAACAATATTATCTAAAATGCCAATGAGGGATGCTTTCATATACATATCCGAAGTCCCTATGCTAAGCACATCTCGCAATACAAACTCTCCTACCCTCCCTCTCCCTATCTCCCCCATCTCCTCCCTCTCCCCATCTCCTCCCTCTCCCCCATCTCCACGCTCTATCCCTCCCTCCCCCCTCCTCCCTCCCTCCCTCCCTCCCATCTCCCCCTCCCTTCCTCCTTCTCTCCCCCCTAACGCCTCCTCCCCCTCCATCCTTCCCCCTTCTCCCCCTGCCTGAACATGCCATATTAATTATATTATAAAAAGCTGAAAATCTTTCAAACACACTGTGGTAAACAAAACCACAATTTAAGCCATTACAGGATTCACTGACACACAATAGACATCAATCCTTCCTAAAGATTGGCATGGGGTCAACCCTGACCCCCAATCCCTATGACACATTGCTGACCTGACTGTGAAATCTTACTGACGACAGATTACAGGGCACAGTATATTAAGATGTTTATTTTTATACAAGGATAATATAATTATACTAACAGTACTATCTTCACTTTAGTTTGTTGGTAATTTATCATAATATTTATCAAAAAGGACTTCAGATCTTGTAACCTTTTGTAAAACTAACTTAGTTGCCATGATTTTTTTTTTTTTTTTTTTTTTTTTTGAGATATATACAAGAGTTGTTACATTCTTGTACAGCCACTAGTACGCGTAGCGTTTCGGGCAGGTCCCTGGAATACGATCCCCTGCCGCGAAGAATCGTTTTTTTATCCAAGTACACATTTTACTGTTGCGTTAAACAGAGGCTACAGTTAAGGAATTGCGCCCAGTAAATCCTCCCGGCCAGGATACGAACCCATGACATAGCGCTCGCGGAACGCCAGGCGAGTGTCTTACCACTACACCACGGAGACTGTAAATTATATTTTTCTGTAAATTATATTTATAAAATAAATTATATTTTAATTGTATTTTTCATTAACAAAGTTATTATGCCACATAAAAAAATATTTTCATTACTTAATACTGATTAGAAATGCTAGTTCTCACCTGAGTGCATCCATAGTTGGACAGCCTGCGACCTGTTGCTTGCCCCACACCAGGCACTTCTGTCACCCGTTTCCCCCCCATCGGCTCCGACACAAAATTATGGTATTTTTGGGAAGTTGTCGACATCCTGTGGAATCAGTCATGCCATAAATACCTATCCTTTCAACTACTGCTAGAGATAGTTTTCCATTCACCTGGACTGTATGGGTCTCGAACCTAAAGATAGCTATTTCATCTTTGAAATTTAAATTGGCTTTCTTCTCACAGGTGATTTGTTCAGTAAATACATTAATTGGGAGTTAAAACACAAGATGGTAAATAAGGGAAATTCTAATATTAAAAACAGCTCAAAATCAAATTGCTTAGATTAGGAGGATAAATGGGTAAATGCATTGCAGGCAGTGATCAACCAGACCTACTGAACTACAGTTCCAATACTATATACTGTATATAGTAAATAAAACAAGAGTACTGTACTACATTTTGGCAGTGACAGTATGTATGGGATCTGAAAAAAAAACTAAATTGAAAGATTGAAACATGTTTCAGACAATAGGTAACGTAAAATACATTGTTTCTATGTTAGAATACTTTAAAAAGTACTAGTAATAGAAGTAGAGCTAATAATTCCATTGATTTATCTGTTCAACCTTTGCTCTGATTGTAATTGAAATGCCTAATGACCGGTTATGTCTAGGAATACCAATGGCAGAAATGCCATCTAATTCCTGTGTAATTATTGTAATTATGTATGTAATTCCAAATTATCCAACTAATAATTAATTAATTATGAATTCCTAATTGCTAAGATGTAGTAAAAAATATGTAATGTAAATTTATTGCCCATCATGTTAACATGATCTACCATTCTAAGTTATTTCTTATGATGCTTGGTAGTATTTGACCAACCCGTCCTTTTAAAAACAACGTCACTTTTGGCTCGTATGCGCGATATGGCCAAATTTGGACGTAATTTGAAATGAAATCGACTCACAAAAGTGACGTTCTGTTCCGTTTTCTATTTGAGTCGTCCGGCGTAATACGCGCTGAGGTTATGAGAGGACACTTTAAATTAACGTTTTTCATAACGTTTTAAGACGTTATGAGAATTTCCTGCCCACCTAACCTATCAGAGGACCCTTAACTTACTGTTGTTGAAAAAAAAATCCCAAATTTATTTTCATTTTTTTTTCATTTTCAAATTACGTCCAAATTCGGCCATATGGGCAAACGGCCAAAAGCGACGTTCTTTTTAAGAGGACAGGTTGATTTGACAGTTTCTGTGTACAGTATCCTCTCCGGCCAGGATTCGAACCCAGACCAAAGTGCTCACGAAACTCCAGGTGAGTGCCTTACCACTTCGTCACGGGGACTGCTAAATAATAGTTAATCTAGGTAAAAGAACATGCATTCAGAATGAGTTACAAGCAGACTGTGTGATTAATAGATAGAGCTAGTATATACTATGCCTAAGGCCACTAATTGGCACAGCGTTTCATGCTAGATGTGGAAAAAATCTTAAAAGCTAAGATAAAAGTAATTTAGATCAAAAGCATTAATTGAACTGTAGTAGAAAAAAAGAATGACAATAATTATTTATTGATTGCAACAGCAGAAATTGCAAAAAGAACAGCAGATAATAATATTTTTAACTAAACAGACACTAAAGAAAATAAAAAATTAAGTTAAAATATGACAGGTATCAGTAGTTTTACAAGTTAGTCATTAATAATTAATGTTTGATGATAGTAAGACGTAGGTTTCATAAATACACAAGTGTGGGTGTTTATCCTCTGTTATTATGTCTGTGAGAAGACATTACCATTACTTACAAGACATAGGTCGACATTTAGGAGGCAAGGAAGGTTACATGGAATTTATTAGGTAGTACTGTACTTAGTTTTACTCAAACTGGTTGAGAGGGGCAGTCTTTGATGAGATTGGGAAGGTCATTCCACATTTTGGAACCCTTGATTTGCAGAGTATATCTAGTTTAATTAAGTCCCACTCTTGGAATATCAAACAGATATTTGTTTCTAGTGTGGTGCCCATGGATTCTGTTACAACTCTCTAGGAAGCGTTTAAAAGGTCATGATTAACATTATAGTTCAGAGTTTTATGTATAGAGATAACACTTAAGTGTGTGCGTGTGACTTGATACCTAACATATTCAAAGATTTAAGTAATATAGTAAGTAAAAACAAAGAGGAATACAAAATACTATTTCTCCTATGCAAAATCTAAAACAAAAATTAAATCTAGAATTGATGTGGGAAAATTTCCCACATTTTACTTAAATTATATTCAATTCAATTTACACTAGGGGAACTTATTTTCTGTTGATATAAAAACTTTAACAAAACTAAATTTACTACGAAGAGAACCATTATAATTAATACAGTATCTCCATTCTCTGTGGAGAAAACTCGATTCAGCTTCGCAATACATATAAAAAGTATTTAAGCTTGTATTTAAATTCTTCAAGCGTACAGTCCAAAGACTGAATTATGCTTTATTGAATGTTGTTAATTATAAAAATAATACTTAATTTAAGTCTAAATACCCTCCTTCCTAATAAATTATAACCTGTTTTTCGTAAAGAAAACGAAATCAAGGGAAGGGAGAAGGCGAGACGCCATTAGCACATGTACTGTACTGTACTGTACTGTACTGTACTGTACTTTCGATCGTGACACACAAGGAGTGTTGCTGGCATCTATAATCAAGAGATACCTATGAATTCATAGGTATCTCTTATACACCTATACACCTAAACATAGGTATAGGTGTTTTCGACAACAACATCAAACAAGAAAGTGCCCCTCTTTTCTGTCTTTACCTGTGTATATAATTGCCAATTTTTATACATTTTTAGGTATAGGTGGTTAAGACGCACAACTGTCAGCCCGGAAGGGTGAGTGTCCATTATTACTCGATTTGACTGAGTTACGGGTACTTTAATAAAATTACAGTAATACAGTTTTTGTGTATAGCTACATTGTAACATTTTGGCAGGCTGGAGTCAGGACTACACGAAATGTGAGGAACTTGTCATACATGTTGAGATGGTATCACCAGAGACACGACGCCATTATGTTCTAAACCAGTGCATATTCCAGCTTTGGTCTAAAAAAAGTAGTAAACAATTTCCTTAGTATTTCGCTATCCATGTATTTAAAAGTAATTCTGACGTTAGAAAGTGTAGCATAAGCTCCTCGCACAATGTTCTTTATATGTTCCTCAGGTGATAGGTTTTTTTTTATATCTAGAACCAGGTCCACGGTTGTTCAACATCCTCCCAGCGAGCATAAGAAATATTGCAGGAACGACCGTGGGCATCTTCAAGAGAAATCTACATGCTTTTTTCCAAGGAGTGCCGGACCAACGGGCTGTGGTGGGTATGTGGGCCTGCGGGCCGCTGCAAGCCTAGTGGACCAAACTCTTCCAAGTCAAGCCTGGCCTCGGGCCGGGCTTGGGGAGAAGAACTCACAGAACCCCATTAAGCAGGTATCAAGCAGGTATCACCCCTAGACCTCTTTCTTTATCAGAATTCTTTAAATATGTCTCACATAATTTAAAGGTTGTGTGGGGGCCTATGTTCACCAATTCCACATTCCATAACACAGTACTTATTCATGTTAAATTCTATTTGCCAAGTGGTGATTCATACACTTATTTTGTCCAGGTCTTCTTGAATGGCATGGCAATCATCTAAGTTTCATATCTTTCCTATTATCTTAGCATCATCAGCAAACATGTTAATAAAATTCTTTATTCCATCTGGTAGATCATTTATGTAGACAATGAGCATTACTGGTGCAAGAACTGAACCCTGTGGTGCTCCATTCGTGACATTTCTCCAGTCCAAAACATTGCCTCTGATTACTGCCCGCATTTTTCTGTTAGAAAATCTTTCATCCATGTTAGAAGCCTACCTGTCATTCCTCAAATATGTTCCAGTTTCCAGAACAACCTCTTATGTGGAACTCTGTCGAAAGCATTTTTTAGGTCCAGATAGATGCAGTCAACCCAACCATCTCTCCTGAAAATCTCATTGGCTCAATTATAGAAATTGAGTAAATTCATTACGCAGGACCTTCCAGATCGAAAACCATACTGTCTGTTTTATGACATCTTTTTTTCAGGTGTTCTACCCATTTAGTTTTAATTATTTTTTCCAATATTTTGACTATTACACTTGTCAATGATACAGGTCTATAATTGAGACGGGTCTTCCCTGCTGCCACTTTTGTAGACGAATTATGTTAAGCCTTATTCCACACACCTGCCAGAACTCCTGTACACAGGGATGACTTAAAAATCAGTTGAAGTGGAATTAGGTGCACATTCTCTCAGAACCCCATGGTGAAACTCCATCTGGGCCAATTGTTTCATGAATCTGTTTCCCATTTTCAACCTCTGAATATTATCCTTTACCTGCAATTTGTTGTTGATGAATTTAGTGGTGAGGCATTTTCTGTTTTATATTTGTCCGCTATCCCTTTCTCAAAATTTCTTTCTGCCTCTCTCCTCACTGCCGTGAAGTTGTTTCTAGCATCTTTGTGTCGCTGGTATGTTTGAAGGTTTGACCTCTTCCTGTATTTATTCCATTTTTGTGTCTTTTGGTCTCTGGCCCTCTCTCAGTTTCTGTTTCCTAGTTCTACACCTCTGCTCTGGTATAAAGTTGTTTGTGCCTTTATCATATATTTCACAAAACTTGACATTTACTTCCTTGCCTAACAAGTCTTTATAGTCAAATTCCTTAAAGACATTTCCAAGTCTCTATAATGTTCTCTCCTGAAATCAGGTGTTTCAACTGCTTCAACCTCCTCATTTTCTTCTAGATTATAATACATTGCATACTTTATTCCCAAAAGGACATGGACACTTTTACCCAAGGAAGGAAGGTACTGAATGTCAAATATCTCTTCCTCTTTTCTGGTAAATATCAAATCCAGCATGGAGAGGAACATTCCCATCTCTCATCCTCATAGTTTGTTTAACGTGTATGTATGGAAACATGAATGTTTCCAGGATGAGGTTTACGAATCTACAGGTCCAAAAGTTCTTTGTTCTAGCTTCATATGCCTCCCAGTATATGATTTAAAGTTGAGGTCTCCAACTACCAACAGTCGTGATCTATCTTTATCTGCTGCCAGGGTGATGGAACTTTTACAGATGAACACAAAAAAAAGGAGAGAGAGAGATATGCTGAGGATACGGTACGATTCTGTTTTTAGTGAAGCCCTGAACACATTGAATATCAATGATTCAAGCAAATTATTTTTTAATATGACACCAACATCGAACCATATATCAGATGTCACCCAACTGCACTGATCGTTGAAGTAGCAATTGAAGCATGCCCATGCACTCTGCAACAGGCCCAGACTCCTGGAATTCTTTACAAGTATTCATCATATGTAAAATAAAAAAAAACTATCACAGATCCCACCTTACTTTACCATGTGATGATTTCTAGTATCAACGTCCCCTTGCTCTGGTCAACCAGGCTGTTGGATGTGACTGCTCACAGCCTAATGTATGAATCACAGCCTTGTTGATCAGATATCTCATTGGAGGGATTCATCGAGTTATCTTTTGAGTACTGAGAGGTCGGCCAGTTATGCAACTTATGCATAGCATGGGCGTGTTGAACAGTCTTGGGTCTATGACGTTGATAGAGTTGTTTCTCCCTATAAGTGCAATAAGTGCCTATTGCACTTATGCTGTTCAACGGAGCGATTCTGCATCATGCCTCTTGCATATTCTGCATATCATGCCTCCTGGTTTCATGATCTTATTTTCGTGTGCAGATTTGGAACCAGTCCCATTTTCAAAATGTAAATTATTATGCATCTTCTTCAACTGTGCTCTAGAGAATACAGATTAAGAAAATGTTAATTAGTCTCAATAATTTAGATGCCTTATTGAGTGGATTCTAGCAGTAAATGATCTTTGCCTGCTCTTCAATTCAGCAATTTCTCCATCTTTCAACGAGGCTGCTGTTGTGCAACAATATTCCACTCTGGAGAGTACTAGTGTCTTGAAAAGTATTATCATTAGAATGGCATCTTAGGTTTGAAAGGTTCTTGTTATACAACTTGTTATTTTTCTAGCAGTTGTGTTAGCTACTATATTTGTTCTTTAAAAATGAAGTCTTCACATACTTATTTCCAGGAATTAGAAACATTCTCAAGAATTCCCAGGATTTAGAAACATTCCCAAGTCCTTATTCAGCTTAACATAGAACCTCCAATACCATAAACCATAAGCCTTTCTAATCAATCACAATAATGATATTAGGAGCTTTGCTAAAGTCAAAATGTACAAAGTCGCAATACTTTCAACTGCTCAAAATATTCTGGAAGGAATATTTTAAAAGTCTTTGATACTGTGGCTCATGACACATTCTGAGAAAGGTTATATAAACTTTGATTCGTGCTTGGTTATCTTAAAGTAAGCATCGAGTTAGCGTAATAAAACAAGTCCTAGTGGAAAGCAATTATAAGTAGAGTGCCCAAGGGCTCTGACCTGGGACCTTAGTTGTTTATCATATTTGTCTAATTTGCCTAAACAGATTTAGGCAAACAAATAAAAAACAACTTTTGTGAATTAAAACAAAGGACGATATATAACTTCAGAACTCATATTACAGTATTGTAAAATTATATAGATTGGCTTTTAAAATGGGCTAAAGATTGCCAGATGCAGTTTAATGCTGAAAATGCATGGTTATTAGCTCAGGTAATAATAAGTTACAAATTACCACAACAGTTCCCATGGCGAAGTGGTAATACACTCGCCTGGCGTTTCGTGAGCGCTTTGGCCTGCGTTCGTATCCTGGCCGGGAAGGATATACTTGGCGCCAGTCCTTAACTGTAGCCTCTGATCCCCCAGCAGCGAATGAGTACCTGGTTGTTAAACGATTTGGCGTGTCATAATCCTGGGAAAATTAGCATTAAAGACTTGCCTGAAATGCTATGCCTGCTAGTTACTGTACAAGAATATAAAAACTCTTGTATATATAAATAAATAAAAAAAATAAACAATAAAAAATCAATGCAAAAAATAGTCAACCTGGTCTCGCACAAGACACCACAAATATGACTTATTATTTATAGTCACTCTTTGCTTTATTTTGCTTATAAATAAGTAAATATGTGACTTATTCCAAGCCTTATTTTATTTCAAGGCACTAGCTTTTTCTCTCAGTTTTATTAAACAATAGAGATTTTATACAAAATTTGACAATATCCTGAGTTACTTTACAATTTATTTAAATATTTTAGTTTTGTTTTATTAATTTTATAAAACTGTAATATCAATATAGGTATAGGTTCAGAACTAATTGTAATATCTTAACATACTAAGAAGGTTAGGTTAGGTTGTAGTTTTCTATTCAGCTTTTCAAGGTAAACTCAAATATTCACAATAAATTAGTATGTCACATATGCACTTATTCGTAAGCAAGATATTGACTAGAAGCAAGTGCAAGAACGGGTTGAAATAGTAATGAATACAACAAATAAGATACCAGTACGGGGATTTTCATCTGAAAGCATTGCCAATAAAACGTCTATTATTATTCTTAAGTATATCCTACCTTTATTAGGCCTCATTTAGATCATGTAGTTCAATTTTCGTGTATGATTGAAGTATGACAATGAATCATAGGTATTAGAAAATTGGTATAAATAAGGCTATAAATTAAGGTACCAATAGGAAACTATGGATATAAACAGTGCATGTTTAGATTCAGGAAAGTCAAGAAATTTACCTGGAGAGGGTCCTGATAGTCCTACACCCCAAGCTCTGAGACTGGCTAATAATTTAGGTGCTTATTGTGCCACCATGAACTAACACCCCATGGCCTGCCACACCCTGCACTAACACTTACCCCTGTTCCCCCCCCCTGCACTAACACCCACGACCTGTCACACCTGTACTAGCACCCATAACCTGCGACTTCCGTGCACTAACACCCATGGCCTGCCACCTCCGTGCACTAACACCCATGGCCTGCCACCTCTATGCACTAACACCCATGGCCTGCCACCCATCTGCACTAACACCCATGGCCTGCCACCCCTCCTGCACTAACACCCATGGCCTGCCAACACCCTGCACTAAGACCATGGCCTGCCACCCCCTCCCCCCACTGCACTAACACCCGTGGCCTGCCTCCCCCGTGCACTGAAACACATGACCTGCCACCCCTCCTGCACTAACACCAATGGCCTGCCACACCTGTTGTGGCAGGCCACAATTGTGCTGTGACCATCGTGTTGGGTGGACGTGGGTAGTGGGAGCTCCTGGTTCACTAGTGGAGTGGGAGGGGTAATCAGGCAACTTCGAAGTGAGAAAGTGTGTACAAGTGAATGAAAAAAACCTTGGGTTTTGACCAAAGCCATAAGGTAGTGAAGAAAATCAGTATACATAGCGTAATTGAAAATAGTTGATGAAGTACTGTGGCAGTGTACAGTGTGGAGCAGACCTCACCGACCTCCTCTAATCGTGACCTCACCCCCGGCAGCAACCTTCCCATCACCACGCGGGAGACACTTGGAGATTCACTCACCTATTGTGTTAGCAGGACGGTAAGATACTTGGAACCCCTGTGGGTAAAGTTGGATTATAGCAATGACTAGGTCAGGAAGGGCGTCTAGGTCCAGCAGTATTATGACTGAAGAAGAAGATAGGTTTGTGGAGAAGATGATTGGGAAATTTGTAGAGAAGAGGGATGTTTGGATAGATGATCTAATCCAGGGGATGAAAAGTGAAAAGATAAAAGAAAGAGTGAGTGAGGCAGATCCTGACATAGTTGCAATTGTGGAAACTAAAATTAATGACATGATCTCAGATGCAATCTTTCCTGAAGGGTACCAGGTGATAAGAAAAGAGAGAACACAGAGATTAAAAGTGAAACCTTTAATAAGATACAGGACGAGGTTCCAAGACTCAAACAGAGTTTATGGATTATATTCAAGAGGAAATCAGGAAGAGCAGGGTAGAATGGCAAGGAGAAATAACTAGGCTTACTAATGAATTTGCAGGAATAAGGAAAGCTTGGCAGGGGATGGGGGGAGTAGTAGTAGGTGGAGTAGCGGGAGTAGGAGGGGGGGGGTCAGCCAGGGAGGGGGCCACCAGCATGACCTGAAATGAGAAAGAGGACAATCATAATCCATGGATTGCTTGAAGCCAGGGCACCATCGAGGCAGGAAAGGATGGAGATTGAGGATTGGAGCTACAGGGGATTTTGAGAGAATGAGGGGCCCATATGGCAGGAAACGAGGTGCAAGTCCACCGACGCATTGGACCATACAACTGTAACAGGAAACGTCCTGTCCTGGTACAGTTCACTAACGAAGAGGCAGTGGACTACATACTGCATCACAAACACTTACTCAGAGGTAGCGAAAATTACTACAACGTATTTATTGACTAATTCATGACGTAGGTGGAGCAGATAGCTCACAGAGCAAGCAAACCTCCACGATACAACTCTTCCCATTTGAGCGTAGTTACACACCCCACTGCTAATCCACCCCATACTAACCAGCTCACAACTGCTTCTCAGGTCACTCCCTCCCCAAATCAGCCCTCCTTGCCCCTGCTTATCTCCCCAACACCTCCCTTGACCCCTCTGACCCCACTGCAGTCAAATTCATCCCACATTCCAAGGACCCCC
>WNGS01162680.1:79689-89931 GCA_020271785.1 Procambarus virginalis
GGATTCGAGGAAACTTGCATGCTTATCTACCGACGGGCTGTGAATAAGGTTGGCAGACATAATGGTGTTGCTGCCATGTTATGAACAAAAATAGAAAACTTGCATCCAGTTTCATCATTTGCATATTTCACTGTTATTCATCAGCAAGATTGTGTTCAAAGATTTTAAAATGGATCATGTGCTTAGTTTGGTTACAAGACAGTGAACTATATCGGAGGTCGTGCTCTCGACCACCGCCAATTCAGTCAATTGTTGGAAGATATGGATAATCACTTTACAGATGTTTATTCTACACATAAGTCCGCTGGTTGTTATGTCACAAAGTGCTGAAAAAGTTTGTATTTGTTGAGACGAGAAATAATGATATTTTTGGAGATGAAAGGTCAAAACACAAGAGGAAATAGGAGATGAACGTTGGCTCCAGGATCTGGGATTTGCTGTGGACATTCCTGCACAATTAACTGATCTTAATTTGAATTACAAGATAAAAGAAACTTATCACTCAGTTGTAAGGTGACATCAAGTCACATCAAAACTAAGCTTATGGAAGTCACAGTTGTCAAATAAAATGTAGTTAATTTTCCCAAGTGCGAAGAGCTGAAATACACTGCCAATACTGAGTCTGTTTTGCTCTGAGTGTCTGGTGAATAATTCCAGGCATCTGGAATTGTTGTCTAAGGAATTTCAGTTAAGATTTTGTGATGTCTCATCTTTTGAACATCACTTTGCATTATTCTCAACACCAACCACCTTTGATGTTGCCAAGGCAGAAGAAAGCCTGCAGATAGAACTGTAGTCAGATTCTACACTCAGAGCAAAGTACTGTATCTTGAAGTGGGAATACCTGGTTTCTTTTCACCCCTTCCTGAAAAGTTTAAAAACTTCATAAAGTTTGCCACAAATATTATGGCAATGTTCAGTTCTACCTACGTGTGTGGGACAGTTATTTTCCTTCAAGAAATCAACAAACGTCTCAGAGAAAAAGGCTGACTGATCAACACTTGTTATTTCTGATCAAAGTGGGAACTACACAGACATTTTAGCCAGACATAGCAAAAATTGTCATTAAAAAAAGAGCTGTCAAGCCTCAGGACAAAACACTAAAAATTATTAAAAAGTCGTAAATAAATGTACATTTTGAATTGTTATAATTTTTGAACAATGTATTTGTTGCTGTTGTATAGAAGTTTATCTTGCCGTTTAAAATTTGTTTTCTTCTTTTGTTAAATTACTTCATTACTTTGCATTTATGAATCAGGATTGCCTCTAAACCATTTGTATGCACATTGTATGTTCCTAAGTTTAAGTAATACAAATGTTCTGCAATAATTTTTATTTGACTTCAATTAGTTGTGTGAGGCCCTCATGACAACACAAATGTAACCCATATAGCCCTCAGGGGACCCTCAGTCTGCCATACCAGCTGTAAGTGATTGTAGCTTCACGGAGCCACTTGAGCATTCCCACCCCCCCCCCTGCCTTAGAAAACTGATTTACAAAAGGGAACCCAAATCAAAAGTACATGAAAGGATGACGAGTCATCGCGGGAAGGTTGTGATGTTTCATCTTCATCTGTGGTCCAAAAATGCTGGCCAGTCATCTACATGAGGTTATTGTCACTCCATTCCTTGAGTGCATTATAGGTAACTATGGCATGTTGTGGTTGCGCACTGGCAATGTCCTCCATGAAGTCGATAAAAGAGTGCTCCCTCCCTTGCCTTACCAGGTACTCTCCCAGCAAGTTGGTTGCCTGCAACAGGAGAAATGAGGGTTTTGATTTATAACAATATTATCTAAAATGCCAATGAGGGATGCTTTCATATACATATCCGAAGTCCCTATGCTAAGCACATCTCGCAATACAAACTCTCCTACCCTCCCTCTCCCTATCTCCCCCATCTCCTCCCTCTCCCCATCTCCCTCTCCCCCATCTCCACGCTCTATCCCTCCCTCCCCCCTCCTCCCTCCCTCCCTCCCATCTCCCCCTCCCTTCCTCCTTCTCTCCCCCCTAACGCCTCCTCCCCATCCATCCTTCCCCCTTCTCCCCCTGCCTGAACATGCCATATTAATTATATTATAAAAAGCTGAAAATCTTTCAAACACACTGTGGTAAACAAAACCACAATTTAAGCCATTACAGGATTCACTGACACACAATAGACATCAAATAAAGATTGGCATGGGGTCAACCCTGACCCCCAATCCCTATGACACATTGCTGACCTGACTGTGAAATCTTACTGACGACAGATTACAGGGCACAGTATATTAAGATGTTTATTTTTATACAAGGATAATATAATTATACTAACAGTACTATCTTCACTTTAGTTTGTTGGTAATTTATCATAATATTTATCAAAAAGGACTTCAGATCTTGTAACCTTTTGTAAAACTAACTTAGTTGCCATGATTTTTTTTTTTTTTTTTTTTTTTTTTTTTTTTGAGATATATACAAGAGTTGTTACATTCTTGTACAGCCACTAGTACGCGTAGCGTTTCGGGCAGGTCCCTGGAATACGATCCCCTGCCGCGAAGAATCGTTTTTTTATCCAAGTACACATTTTACTGTTGCGTTAAACAGAGGCTACAGTTAAGGAATTGCGCCCAGTAAATCCTCAATTCAATTTCTTTCTTTATTATGCACCCCATACCCATCCCGTGGGCGGTGGTGTAAAGGATACAGAGGCACATAATCGGTTCAGGAACTGAACCCTCTAGTTCGTTTAGCTAAGCAAATAACAATGTTTGACGCTAGTTACAAAATTATCAATGTTGTATACACATGTACACACCCTCATACATACATGTACATATATATATATACGTATACACATATACATACACATACATATCTAATCACCCACACAAATACACACATCAAGAATCTTTGTGTCACAAGTGACACAAAGAGGTGTCACAAGTGACACTACAAGAGGCTCACAACAGTCACTATACAAGGCACTTTACATCTATAGTGAGTCACACAGTTACTAGTCTTGCTGCACACCCACCCAACTGGGCGGCAGCTTTACAGTCATGTGCATGCATTACCGACAGTAAGCAAATTTTGGATACTTCGCTAAAATTTCGGGCAGCACATCATTGTGAATGAAGTACTTACACATTTCTTGGACACTATTGATGGTGTTATCTCTAAATTCCGCAATTTTTTCACATTCCATTATATAATGACGCAAAGTATGCGAATAGTTCTGCTGACAGAGTTTACATTTAGTCAAATCTACATCAGCAGATGTTACAAACTCCCAGAGGTACTTGTAGCCGAGCCTAAGCCTAGCAGTGGTAACATCTAGAAGTCTGCTAACATTATTGGATGCCCCATAGACGTGCGGTTCTTCATGCATAATAGAATGATGATAGATGGAGTAACTGGTGTGAATTTCACTTTGCCTCAAGCCTCCGAAATTTAGTTGATGTTCCTGGGATATTACTGCCCTCAGGCTGCTGAAAGGCAGTCCAAGTTGGTAATCAATTCCCTCTTTACGAGCAAAAGTCTTGGCTAGCTCGTAAAGAGGGAATTGATTACCAACTTGGACTCCCCGGCCAGGATACGAACCCATGACATAGCGCTCGCGGAACGCCAGGCGAGTGTCTTACCACTACACCACGGAGACTGTAAATTATATTTTTCTGTAAATTATATTTATAAAATAAATTATATTTTAATTGTATTTTTCATTAACAAAGTTATTATGCCACATAAAAAAATATTTTCATTACTTAATACTGATTAGAAATGCTAGTTCTCACCTGAGTGCATCCATAGTTGGACAGCCTGCGACCTGTTGCTTGCCCCACACCAGGCACTTCTGTCACCCGTTTCCCCCCCATCGGCTCCGACACAAAATTATGGTATTTTTGGGAAGTTGTCGACATCCTGTGGAATCAGTCATGCCATAAATACCTATCCTTTCAACTACTGCTAGAGATAGTTTTCCATTCACCTGGACTGTATGGGTCTCGAACCTAAAGATAGCTATTTCATCTTTGAAATTTAAATTGGCTTTCTTCTCACAGGTGATTTGTTCAGTAAATACATTAATTGGGAGTTAAAACACAAGATGGTCAATAAGGGAAATTCTAATATTAAAAACAGCTCAAAATCAAATTGCTTAGATTAGGAGGATAAATGGGTAAATGCATTGCAGGCAGTGATCAACCAGACCTACTGAATTACAGTTCCAATACTATATACTGTATATAGTAAATAAAACAAGAGTACTGTACTACATTTTGGCAGTGACAGTATGTATGGGATCTGAAAAAAAAACTAAATTGAAAGATTGAAACATGTTTCAGACAATAGGTAACGTAAAATACATTGTTTCTATGTTAGAATACTTTAAAAAGT
This sequence comes from Procambarus virginalis, assembly GCA_020271785.1. Taxonomy (NCBI): domain Eukaryota; kingdom Metazoa; phylum Arthropoda; class Malacostraca; order Decapoda; family Cambaridae; genus Procambarus; species Procambarus virginalis. The sequence goes on from WNGS01162680.1 coordinate 84,065, forward strand.
ACTAGTAATAGAAGTAGAGCTAATAATTCCATTGATTTATCTGTTCAACCTTTGCTCTGATTGTAATTGAAATGCCTAATGACCGGTTATGTCTAGGAATACCAATGGCAGAAATGCCATCTAATTCCTGTGTAATTATTGTAATTATGTATGTAATTCCAAATTATCCAACTAATAATTAATTAATTATGAATTCCTAATTGCTAAGATGTAGTAAAAAATATGTAATGTAAATTTATTGCCCATCATGTTAACATGATCTACCATTCTAAGTTATTTCTTATGATGCTTGGTAGTATTTGACCAACCCGTCCTTTTAAAAACAACGTCACTTTTGGCTCGTATGCGCGATATGGCCAAATTTGGACGTAATTTGAAATGAAATCGACTCACAAAAGTGACGTTCTGTTCCGTTTTCTATTTGAGTCGTCCGGCGTAATACGCGCTGAGGTTATGAGAGGACACTTTAAATTAACGTTTTTCATAACGTTTTAAGACGTTATGAGAATTTCCTGCCCACCTAACCTATCAGAGGACCCTTAACTTACTGTTGTTGAAAAAAAAATCCCAAATTTATTTTCATTTTTTTTCATTTTCAAATTACGTCCAAATTCGGCCATATGGGCAAACGGCCAAAAGCGACGTTCTTTTTAAGAGGACAGTTGATTTGACAGTTTCTGTGTACAGTATCCTCTCCGGCCAGGATTCGAACCCAGACCAAAGTGCTCACGAAACTCCAGGTGAGTGCCTTACCACTTCGTCACGGGGACTGCTAAATAATAGTTAATCTAGGTAAAAGAACATGCATTCAGAATGAGTTACAAGCAGACTGTGTGATTAATAGATAGAGCTAGTATATACTATGCCTAAGGCCACTAATTGGCACAGCGTTTCATGCTAGATGTGGAAAAAATCTTAAAAGCTAAGATAAAAGTAATTTAGATCAAAAGCATTAATTGAACTGTAGTAGAAAAAAGAATGACAATAATTATTTATTGATTGCAACAGCAGAAATTGCAAAAAGAACAGCAGATAATAATATTTTTAACTAAACAGACACTAAAGAAAATAAAAAATTAAGTTAAAATATGACAGGTATCAGTAGTTTTACAAGTTAGTCATTAATAATTAATGTTTGATGATAGTAAGACGTAGGTTTCATAAATACACAAGTGTGGGTGTTTATCCTCTGTTATTATGTCTGTGAGAAGACATTACCATTACTTACAAGACATAGGTCGACATTTAGGAGGCAAGGAAGGTTACATGGAATTTATTAGGTAGTACTGTACTTAGTTTTACTCAAACTGGTTGAGAGGGGCAGTCTTTGATGAGATTGGGAAGGTCATTCCACATTTTGGAACCCTTGATTTGCAGAGTATATCTAGTTTAATTAAGTCCCACTCTTGGAATATCAAACAGATATTTGTTTCTAGTGTGGTGCCATGGATTCTGTTACAACTCTCTAGGAAGCGTTTAAAAGGTCATGATTAACATTATAGTTCAGAGTTTTATGTATAGAGATAACACTTAAGTGTGTGCGTGTGACTTGATACCTAACATATTCAAAGATTTAAGTAATATAGTAAGTAAAAACAAAGAGGAATACAAAATACTATTTCTCCTATGCAAAATCTAAAACAAAAATTAAATCTAGAATTGATGTGGGAAAATTTCCCACATTTTACTTAAATTATATTCAATTCAATTTACACTAGGGGAACTTATTTTCTGTTGATATAAAAACTTTAACAAAACTAAATTTACTACGAAGAGAACCATTATAATTAATACAGTATCTCCATTCTCTGTGGAGAAAACTCGATTCAGCTTCGCAATACATATAGAAAGTATTTAAGCTGTATTTAAATTCTTCAAGCGTACAGTCCAAAGACTGAATTATGCTTTATTGAATGTTGTTAATTATAAAAATAATACTTAATTTAAGTCTAAATACCCTCCTTCCTAATAAATTATAACCTGTTTTTCGTAAAGAAAACGAAATCAAGGGAAGGGAGAAGGCGAGACGCCATTAGCACATGTACTGTACTGTACTGTACTGTACTGTACTTTCGATCGTGACACACAAGGAGTGTTGCTGGCATCTATAATCAAGAGATACCTATGAATTCATAGGTATCTCTTATACACCTATACACCTAAACATAGGTATAGGTGTTTTCGACAACAACATCAAACAAGAAAGTGCCCCTCTTTTCTGTCTTTACCTGTGTATATAATTGCCAATTTTTATACATTTTTAGGTATAGGTGGTTAAGACGCACAACTGTCAGCCCGGAAGGGTGAGTGTCCATTATTACTCGATTTGACTGAGTTACGGGTACTTTAATAAAATTACAGTAATACAGTTTTTGTGTATAGCTACATTGTAACATTTTGGCAGGCTGGAGTCAGGACTACACGAAATGTGAGGAACTTGTCATACATGTTGAGATGGTATCACCAGAGACACGACGCCATTATGTTCTAAACCAGTGCATATTCCAGCTTGGTCTAAAAAAAGTAGTAAACAATTTCCTTAGTATTTCGCCATCCATGTATTTAAAAGTAATTCTGACGTTAGAAAGTGTAGCATAAGCTCCTCGCACAATGTTCTTTATATGTTCCTCAGGTGATAGGTTTTTTTTTATATCTAGAACCAGGTCCACGGTTGTTCAACATCCTCCCAGCGAGCATAAGAAATATTGCAGGAACGACCGTGGGCATCTTCAAGAGAAATCNCCCACACAACTAACCCACCACTATTCCTCCCCATCCATGAACACTGCGGCCTTCTACCACCACAATCCCATCCACCACCACCACCACCATCTCAAACACCATCACCGTACTTGTTACCATAACTACCAACCCCACAACCACTATCAACCACCACTACAGTCACCATTATCACCACTATCAACACTCCAGTCACCACGTATGACAACAATTTTCAATTAAGCTGAAGCCTCCAACAATTTTAATGTGATGTGCCGGAACTGAACCAAACTATGCCCACCTGTGGCATTTCCTTAATTAATTTTGAGTTTGCAAATCTCGTTTTCTTCACATCTGGAAATTGTTATTATGAAGACGATATCATTCAAGGGGGCACGAGAGAGGGGAGGGAATAACATCCCCTCTAATTAAAAATAAGATTTATTTAACGCACAAATATGCTGAGTTTAAAAATTAAAGTTTTAAAAATGTGTTTCTAAAGTTAATTTTAAACCTGTAATTGGCGCTAATGCATTTCCCTAAATTACACCATAGCATCCTCAGAGGCAAAGGTAAAGCGAATACAAGTGGACAAGAAAGGTAATTGGTATTTTATGCGGTTGTAACGAGAAGCAAGGAACTTTGTCGAGTGAACTGAGCAGCTTCATTCCCGTTGGTTGGAATGAAGAATGAGTCTTCATTCTCGTTGGTTGGAATGAAGAATGAGTCTTCATTCCCGTTGGTTGGAATGAAGAATGAGTCTTCATTCCCGTTGGTTGGAATGAAGAATGAGTCTTCATTCCCGTTGGTTGGAATGAAGAATGAGTCTTCATTCTCGTTAGTGGTGGTTGTTTGACAGTCAGCGTAATGCATGCGGGTTCATCTCTTGGTCTTGTAAACAAGCCGTTATCTTGGGGGCAATCTTACTTTTTGATAACTGGATAAAAGTGCTTGATAATAAATCGATTAAATATAGCCGGTGATTATTGCAATATGCAGACGGTTTCTAAGGTGTTAGACCTTAGAATGAAGATACAACTGTGCATACAACTGTGCATACAACTGTGCATACAACTGTGCAAGTATATAGTGGCTTAGGGAAGCTTCGTTTCATCCACACACAAAATTTGCATTATATTTTGTTTTCTCACATGTCGACCCCCATAGTAGTCGACATGTGTAGCCTATAATGCAGTCCATTCTTCACCCCGTGCTGGTTTCCGCCTCATCATCATCATCATCATAATCATCATAATCATCGTCGTCTCTACTTGACAGCTACAAGAGGTGTATGTGTGTGTGTGTGTGTGTGTGTGCGCAAGAGAAGGATCCGTGTCCTTGTAGGCAACGGTCTTTCCATCCTCTTTCTGTAGCTCTTCTTCGGAGTTGAATGCTTTTGACTAGAATCTTAAGATCTGCTCTCATCCTGTTCCCTCGCTGGAAAATTCGGTCTGAATTATAGTTATTGTTAAAGGTATATATATTTTGTTTAACATTGCAGCTCGTACTGATATGTTTTTGTCCACAATTATTTCTAATTATAGTTAATGAGCTTTAGATGGTTATTATGAATTAAAAACACAAAGGCCAGGTTAATGTCTCTCAACGAGATCTGAGACTGTACACAGTCGTTAAGAAGCAGCGTTGCATCATTGGGCGGAGGAGGGGAGGAGGGGGGGAGATCTTTGTCGACACTTGCAACAAGTGGATCAACACACAAGCTACTGCAATACATTTAGGAAAGCTCGCCCTTCAAACACAAGAAAACAAACGGTGACCAAAAGACACTAGCAACAGTCTGGCTGGTTGTTGTTGTTAAAGATTCGCTACCTGGAACGAAAAGCCCCAAGTAGCACGGGCTATGGCGAGCCCGTAGTGGATATTCTGGCTGATGTAAGGGGCACCAACCTCTGTTGTCCACGCCGAAATAAAGGAACTTTTAGATAAGAGGATGTCAAGAGGCTATAGGTATAGAGGGATGGTTCATGGCCCACTGAAGGTTGTTAGCCTCAAATTGGAACTGTCGTTTGTCTGCTGGTAAGGTGAAATGCTAACTGCTTCTAATTGCAACTTTCTCTATGTAGGCTGGAGCAGAGTGGCCCCTAGTGGACATGTCATCCAGACTCTTTGAGCTGGAACTGAGGTTACCTTAACCTCTGGAGAGCCTCTGAGAAAGGATTACTGGATGGTCTGAGGCCATTTTAATAACTACCTTCCCTCTAGGGCAAATGAGGGAACAAGAAACGAGAAAACTAAATGGGGAAGGATGTTAAAATAGGGAAAGGAAAGAGAGGAAAACATGGTGAAAGGAGCAAATGTTTATATTTTGTTATTAAATGGTTAACGGAAGAGGTAATAGATGTTGTTAAAGAATCGCTACCTGGAACAAAGTTCCAAGTAGCACGGGCTATGGTGAGCCCGTTTTTTTATATAGGTAATAGAGTGAAGGGAGTGGATAGTTAACGAGGATGGCAGAGGGTCCAATTGGGGCACCGTTCCATATCACTGTTCGCCCCATCCTCTGTACACTCATTAGTAATTGTGGACCCGGATTTAAAACAATTTGCGGATCGTGTTCTAGGGGGAAAGCACAATGCAAAAAAAAATTAACGGGTTCCAGACTCTGGATTAAGGCCTAAATCCCATGGGAAGAGCGGGGGAGGAGGGAAGGGATGGTAGGCGGGGTTCCATAATAGGGTAGGCGGGGAGAGGGGGGATATCCTTCCACAAGAAGAGGAAATTGGAAGTTGCTAAACGGTTCCCACTTCGTTTTCACGCATTCAAATGTTTTTTCAACGTTAGTCCCGTGGTTCGTATATGTGTGGAAGTGGGATTAATAGGGAGGGGGAGCTCAGCGGTTTGAATTGGTACAAAAACAGGGGCAGAATGACCCGGGCAGGCGTGAAGGGAATGAAAGGGGAGAGGAACGTACAAGGGTAAATGAAGAAGGAAGATAGTGAGAATAAAAAAAAAAAAAAAAAAAAAAAAGTTGGTTTGGATAGTGTAAAAAGCACAATGATTACAGAAAGGGCAAATTAGCAGGAAAGAAAAGGCAGAGGAGGGATGTGCCTTGGATTTAAAATTGACGGTGGTGGTGGTACCCTATAGTTAAATATATTGGATTTGGGGGGGGGGGGGGGAAGGGGGGG
>WNGS01162682.1:8996-19978 GCA_020271785.1 Procambarus virginalis
GAGAGGGATGAGGGCAGAGGGGAGATAGGAATGAGAGCAAGAAGGCAGAGCAACAGAGCGAGATTGGGAGATAGCAAGAGGGAAAACGGAGAGCTTATTTATTTTTTATGTTAGTTTCTGTGAGTTTTTTTTGTAGAATAAAAAGAGTGATTTCAGACGTGAATCGATAGCAATATGTGTACTTATAATTAAAAAGAAATAAAGAACAGTGAATAATAATAATTGGGGGTAATAATGGGGATTAATAATATATAATTGGATATGAAAACATAAGAATGAAAGTAAACTACAGAAGGCCTATTGGCCCATTTTTCTACTGGCCTGCTGCGTCTATGTTGCTTCGGGGTCTTAAGTGGGTAGAATATAGTTATGCGTTAAGTGCTGTGTGATTGCTGGTGTTGACTGTTTTGTGTGGATGCCTTCTCACTCCTGCAATCGATCACAAGTAATGACTTGAGAATGGTCCAGTAACGGACCGAAACGTCGTCGTCCCTTCACACTTCCTAGTGTGTGGTTTGGTCAACAGGTATGCCAAGTGTCGTATCAAGTGCACACTCCAGCTACACTCTTCCAGTGCTCAATTGCTTGTTTCGTGACCATAAACCTGTAATGTTCACTACATAATGTAATTAAGATAACTACATTGTGTAACTATCACAAATCTGCAGGCTAACAAAACCTGTAATTAATGCACTACAGATATAATGGGTTAGTCATAGAATTACACCCCCATTGATTACTACTATTATACTGAATACTTATTAACATAAGCATTCAGCTGTAGCCACCCATTAATTAAGCTAAAGAAACCAAAACTGTGAATAGACTGGTGTGTATGTAAAATATGTAACTAGCCCCATCAATTCTGTAACTAGCTTTGATAATTCACATATGATAGTAATTCATTTAGACTACTGCTCGCAGGACAGGTTATGGGGAATAAAATTAATTCATTTAAATAAAGGGAAGTGGGTGCCAAAGAGCCTGAGCTCATCCCCCCAAGCATAAGGTGAGTACGCAAAAGAGTGGGGAAGAAACCACTTACCCATATCCCACACCAGAGTTTCCTAATGAATGGGGACTCGTATGGGAAGCGTGGGCGGGGCTTTAGGTGAGTTGGGCGGGGTTTCATAGTAGGTCATTTGGGCGTGGCGAACGCACCATCGTTGTACTTGTGGCCCATTACTTACTCTCCTTTTATAAGTCAGTCTCTCCCTCTCTCTCTCTCTCTCTCTCTCTCTCTCTCTCCCCTCAGCCTCTGTGCTCTCCTCTTCTCTCTCTCTCTCATCTCTCTCTCTCTCTCTCTCGTCTTCCCTTCTCTCTACTCCTCTTCTCTCTCTCGTTCATTTCTTTCTTTCTTCTCTTCTCTCTCTTTCTCTCTCCTTCTCTCTCTCTCTTCGCTTTCTTACCCTCCTTTCTATGCCAATTCCTGTTCCTCTCCTCGCTTTCAACGTTGATCGACCTGGGCAGGTCGTAAAAGTCATCACAATTTTTCAGCAACTTTATGATACAGGTCAAACTTGATGGCCTTGGGTCGAGGAGGGGGGAAGAGCGGGTGTGGCGTGGTGCTCATTGCCCCACTAATACCTGGATGGCCGTTTAGACACATTAACTCCCACTTACGAGTCGTTACACATCCCTAAGCACAGTAATGCCGGCTCGCTATATTTTGACTATATATCGGACTGTTCAATATATCTGTGAACAAACGAAGCAAAATTATTAACACAATATTGAAACATTATAAAAACCAAACAAACAGATATATAAGAACAAATTAATAACAAAATCACAAAAATGTACACAGTAGTAATATGGCAAGTTTGTTATGAAAAGGCATTCACGGGGGAAAATCAACACCACATCTTATTACAGCTTATTATTATATAATATATATATATATATATATATATATATGTATATATATATATATATAATATATATGTATATATATACATATATTATATAATATATATAGAAATTATATATATATATGTGAATGTACGTGTTTCCTGATGCTGGCTATAATGGCACGAGGTTGTCTTATATATATATATTCATATATATATATATATATATATATATATATATTACTATATAATTATATAAGTCATATATATAAGCACACTAACACACAATCTGTACACAAAGTTAATTGACAGATGGGAGGCGGGACCAAAGAGCCAAAACTCAACCGCCGCACCATAGGGAGTACACGAGACAAATAGGTGAGAAATAGTTGATCACACACAGGACTAGGTGAGTACAAATGGTGAGTACAAATAGGTGAGTATACACGACGCGCGCGCCTGTGCGCAGTGGAAGCGTGCTGGGCCCATAACCCAGAGGTCCGTAGATTGTAACTACGCTCTGCTACGAAATTGTTTTGAGGGGCCATCAGCCGAGCGGACAGCATGTGGCGATCTTGTGGTCCCGGGTCAATCCCGGGCGCCGGAGAGAACAGATTAGCAGAGTTCTTTCACCCTATGCCCTGTTACCCAGCAGTAAATGGTACCTTGGAGGTTAGTCACCTGTCATCGGGCTGCTTCATGGGGTGTGTGTGTGTGTGATGTGGAAAAAAAAAGTAGTAGTAGTAATAGACAACACGTTGACTTGACAGTTGAGAGGCGGTTCGATAGGAGCAGAGGCCTCAACACCCCGCAGAACAACTACGGTGAATACACACACACACCACAACATCCTCAGGGGTATTGGCCCAGGGTAGACAAGGATAAACCTTTCAAACACTGTTGGTACGCGAACAAGTGGAACATGTGAAAACCTGAGTATCCCAAATGAGCTACAGGGACGATAGAAGAATCTTCCTTCAGTGTCAGAGTATTTAACAGATGGAATGCATTAGGCAGTGAGTGGTGGGGGCATGACTTCCATACACAGTTTTAAATGTTAGATATTAGATGAGCCATAGCTCAGGATCTGTAACACCAGTTGATTGGCGGTTGAGAGGCGGACCCAAAGAGCCAAAGGCTGACCCCGCCAAGCACCAAATAGGTGAGTCATAGGTACACACACCACACATGTTTAGAAAGGAGGGTCTAAGAGCTATAGCCACTATGTGCGTGCAAGAACACGCACATAGTAAATACACACCGGAATGAAAGTTGACAACGTATTGGGTCGTGGTGGGCGGTGATGACGCCTGTGGACTGACACGGCGAGTCATCACATGTTTCATGGTGAGCTGCGGCGAGTGTATGTGTACACTACTCTCAGTACTCAGGCTGGAGGTAGAGCGACGGCCTCGCTTCATGAGGTGCGGCTCAATCCCCAACCTTTGTTGGGCACTTTCACCTTCAACCCCCCCTTGTTCCCAGTCCCATTCCTAATCCGTATCCTGATCCTTCCACAGGCCTATATAGTCATATGGTTGGGCGCTTTCCCCTGATAGTTCCTTCCCATCTTTGCTCTCGGTTTCACTGTTTCTCTCCTTCCTATTCCTTCCCAATACTCTCTCCTTTGATCTATTTTTATTCTCTTCATCTTTCATCTAAAAATGCTTCCTTTCTCTCTCTGCATCCCATTTTGTATCTATCGCCTTCTACCATTCTTTTTTCCTTCACGCTCCCTTAACCCTGTGCTCCTCTCTCATTATTTTATTTCTCTCCTTTCCCATGCTTATACTAGTCCCCCATCCTTCTCCCCATTCCAATGCCCTCTCTTCTTCACCTTTCCTTCCTGATCCGTATCTCCCCCTTCCTCCTCCAGTCCTCCCCCTCTCTCTACCCATTTCTATTTCCCCTTTCTTGCATGTCCCCCATCCTTTACGCTCTCAAACCCAGCGCCACACCCTTACCAATTTCACACGTTTATCCTCATATCAATCCCCCCCCCTACCAGGCCCTACACCCCCAAGAACCAACTGGCTTCACTGACAGATCAACACGAGTACAGTGGCTGCCTGACCTCACTAATGGTTTTAGTGGCCTAGCTATTCTTGTGTTATCGAGGCGCCACACCATACAGAACACCACTTCTCTCACCCCATGACCACCCATATCTCTCACCCATGACACAACCCCTTATCCTCTCACCCATGAGACACCATCTACTGTCAACCCCAGAGAACCCCTTATCTCTCACCCCATGAGACACCCTTATATCTCACTCTAAGAGACATCCTTATATTTAACCCGAAAGAGACACCCTTCTATCTCACCCCTTAAGATATACCCTTGTGTTCTCTCTTAAAGAACACAAGAACGCAATAAAATATTAGACTGCAAAAGACCTATTGGTTATTCTTAGCCGTTCCTGATTGCACTCAGCCACACTAATGTACACATCCAGCCTCCACTTTAAGCCCTGCCACTATTATGCTACTCTATAATCTTCCATTTATCCAACATCCTGTTAACAAACCAGTTTCAACCTATTTCTTTCTAAATTTAAACTTTCTAGTTTAAACACATTGTTTTGGCATCCTATATATATTATTATTATTGATATTGTTATTATTGATATTTTTCTTATCAGTCTTTTGAGAGCCACAATATCAAAAGGCTTTGTTAATGTAAATGTACAAAGTGTCAAATGCCTCAACTATTCCGGGAAATAGCGAAAGCAAATTTGTCAAAAATGACATCTCATAAACGTTGCACAACAAGGTTTTGACAAAAGGCCGATCTGATTTAACAAATTTACTCATTTCTTTCCGGTGGCATCTGAGGCATTTAAAAATGGAGAGGATTGACACTGTGTAACTCGACTTTAGCAAAACCCTTGACACTGTGCACCAAGAAACACATTAGAAAGTAAGATGCACATCCTAAGTTGGATTTGGACGTGGTAATGTAATAAAAAAAAAAGAGTGCCTCACTATTCGTTCACCCTCTTCACTCCCAGTACCTCTATCTTCCTCCCACCCCACTTCACTCCCAGTGCCACACCTTCCTTTCATTCCTTTCTCCACACCCGGTATCTCACCTTGCTTTCACTCCACTCCACTCCCAGTGCCTCCCCTTCCTTTCACTCCCAGTGTCTCATCTTCCCTTCACTCCACTTCACGCCCAGTGCCTCCCCTTCATTTCACCCCTCTCTACACTCCCAGTGCCACACCTCACCCACCAACTTCTCCATCCCACCATCCCCACTTTGTCGGGATCAGATAAGCACAAGCGTAACAGTTTATGTAAATTAATGGCAGTACCCAGGAGAGCGAGTAAGACATTCGGCATACCTGACGGACAGCCTTGGGTGGGGGTAAGGTTGGGGAGGGAACCAGGTGTGCGTGGGTACGGGGGGGAAGGCTTGGTTAATAGTGCTGGGAAGGCATGTTGTGGTAGAGTACGGGTCGTGTTTACCTATCATTGCTTACCTATCACAGACTAAGGGAAATTGAGGTTGAGCTCTAAATGCCCCGCCTACTAGCCTTGTTGTACCTGCTATAATATATTTTACCTATTCTGATGTTTGAACTCTTTTTGTCGAATCTGGCCTTAACGTTGTGGACGGAGGTGGGTCCCACAACTTACTCTTCTGTGCATTCCACTTGTTGATTATCCGTACAAGGTACGAGTATTTCCTTACATCTCTTAAGGCTCATTTGCGTTTGCAGCTTCCACTTATGTTCTCTCGTCCTATTTTCTCTCAATTTAAAGAGGCTGTCCTTGTCTTCCTTGTCTATTTGCGTCAGTATCTTTTCTGTTGTGATCATATCCCCTCCGTTTCTTTCGTCTTCAAAGATTGTGGGATCCAGGTCGTTTAACCTTCACAAGGTGCGGATTCCATTTCAGTGCTGCATATTCCAGTATTGGTCTAACAATGGTTGTGTAAATTGCCTTAAAAAAGTCCTGATTTATTTATTTAAATGACGTTCTCATGTTTGCCAGCGTCTCATATGCTGCGGATAATATTTTTGTTCATGTGTATCCTCCGGTATTAGTGTTAAAATCATATCCACTCCCAAATCTTTCTCTTTCGCCTTCCTGTAGTTGTCTTTCCCTTATGGAATAGCAACCTTCTGGTCTCTTTTCCTCTTTCCCATCATCATTACCTCACTCTTGTTGGAATTAAAATTCAGTAATTTGCTTGTAATCTGGTGAAGTTTGTCAAGGCTCTCCTGTACCTTTCTGCAATTGTCCTGGTTTTACATTCCTTACCAGTTTTGCGTCACCTGCAAACACTGACATGTACAAACTCACTCTCTTGGGCAGGTCATTAACGTAAATTAGGAACAGTAGCGGTCCTAGACATTCACAGGATGAATGGCGCTGCCCAGTAAACTGCCCAATAAAAATGAGAGGCACTAAACCCAATAAGCAAATTTTGCCTTCGGGGCAAAATTAAAAAAGTTACTATGTGCGTTCAATGCCAGGAGTGCACTCTGTGAGTCACAATATATAAGTCCACTGCCTTTGTCTTTTAAAAATTCAGTGGCAAGGTATATGCCTGCAAGTTCGGTTTGAGTTGTATTTGTCCAGTCATTGACGCGCTTCATTGCTGTATGTACGAGAGAAGATTGTTCAAATATATTACATGCACATCCGGTACATCTTCCACCTTCTTCTACAGAGCCGTCGGTATAGCACTGATACACGTCGTTACCCTTAACATGAGTTAAGGTTATCCATAACATGAAAGTTAGCTTTTACTGCTGAATAATAAATGAGTACCTTAAGTTTTCATTGCTGAACGTGTAATTTTAAGTCTTCCGATAGTCCCATAAAGCAACATTATGGTCAAAAGAAATATTTCCTGCCTTTCCGCAATGAAAAATGAGAAGATATTAATATTTAAATATAATACAAAACTCAAACCACGTAGGAGTTATCACCTGGAAGATCTTACACTTAAATAACACAGAAGTGGGTCCATTGCTCAGTGTAACATACACTGAGCGTTTACTTTAGTTTTAGATACTGTTTAGGACTAGTCTTACTGGTTGGTCAGTAGGCTCTTGCCTTAGTAACCCGCCTGCGTTCACAAATGATGATATAAATTTTTATCTCGGCATGCGACAGTCTAAGGCTCGGTTCGGCTCGGCTCACAGGTGTGAGTCGAGCTGAGCCATAGATAAGCTCGGCTCCCTTCACTTTGATAAAGCAGCTATTCCTTGGAACGAGCCTTTTCCTTACAAAATATACACTAGCAGTTGCAAAAACAAGCACAATATGGATAACCCGAATCTTGCCGAGCAAGATATAGATGAGAGATTCAATCCATTAATAATACTCTTTAGGCTCTTGCCTTTTAGATTGGAATATCACAGTATACTAATAGCTTCCCCCTTCAAGGCTGGAGAAATTGCAGGTTCAGGAAATTTGCAAAGAGCATTGGCCATGTATTCATTCAGCTCAGCACCTTACCTACTAACAGCTGAAACCTCTAAATCTGTGCTCCCCATGACGCAGGCGAGATAAGCATGGAAAATACTGCAAGAACTGTACTCTGAAATAATTACTAATGAGAACGTGGGGGCAAAGCAGAATGTGCAACAAAAGTTAAAGTGAAAAGTGAGTGTAATAAAAATAACTAAAAATGCAATAAAGGACCCTAAACATTTCAATGGTCTTCCATAAAAATATTCTTGTTAGTTAAACAAAAATATTAAAGCTGAGGCGATCCTTGTAACCATTAAAGTAGGTGTGACACTGAACATTGTTTATAATGCGAGTAGGTGTTGTACGTTACTTTCTGCTGGACGATTAATGGGCGTTCTTTTTTCGAGAGGTTAAGTGCCCGTTATTGTTGATGAGGGTTACTACTGAAGGTTCGCCCCTTATAAAGCGAGAAACTGAACGCAGGTTCGCCAATGATCTGGGGAGATATTGAACGTTATTTTTTTTGGTGTACCGAATCACATTTCTTAATAAGCTAAAATTCCGGAAAATCATGTCTGTTGACGAATACCAAACGTTCATATAGTTCTATGATGGACACTAAGTAGCCGTTGTTGGTGAGTGTGTGAGGAAGTTGTTGGTGAGTGTGTGAGGAAGTTGTTGGTGAGTGTGTGTGATGAAGTTGTTGGTGAGTGTGTGAGGAAGTTGTTGGTGAGTGTGTGAGGAAGTTGTTGGTGAGTGTGTGAGGAAGTTGTTGGTGAGTGTGTGAGGAAGTTGTTGGTGAGTGTGTGTGATGAAGTTGTTGGTGAGTGTGTGAGGAAGTTGTTGGTGAGTGTGTGAGGAAGTTGTTGGTGAGTGTGTGAGGAAGTTGTTGGTGAGTGTGTGAGGAAGTTGTTGGTGAGTGTGTGAGGAAGTTGTTGGTGAGTGTGTGAGGAAGTTGTTGGTGAGTGTGTGTGATGAAGTTGTTGGTGAGTGTGTGAGGAAGTTGTTGGTGAGTGTGTGAGGAAGTTGTTGGTGAGTGTGTGAGGAAGTTGTTGGTGAGTGTGTGAGGAAGTTGTTGGTGAGTGTGTGAGGAAGTTGTTGGTGAGTGTGTGAGGAAGTTGTTGGTGAGTGTGTGTGATGGAGTTGTTGGTGAGTGTGTGTGATGGAGTTGTTGATGAACGTGTAAATGAATTGTAGGCGAGAGTGTAAGGAGTTGTTGATTGATGAAGATTAAGCCACCCAAGAGGTGGCACGGGAATGAATACCCCATAAGAGGAGTTGGTGAGTGCGTGAGGAAGTAACGTCACTCGGTCACCGTTGGGTTTGGCCAGTAATTGGTTAGGTGATCGCGCGGGCAGCTTAGCACCGGTTAGATAGGTCTCTATAACTTTAACAAGCTTGTTATCCCTGACAATGGAAACTATTTAGCAAGGACTGATTGATTGCTTCAACTTAATGACGTCATGCTCACGCTAGTTGGTTCTGTAGGAAGGTCTCAAGGATGAGGTAAACAAAGCCAACATGATCTACCAAGAAGAACAAGTGTGCAGAAATACAGTCTACAAGCCACGATCACACTGCTCAAAGAAGGAAAGCAACAAGTAAAAGATCTGGAAATGATGGTGTCTGTTAACCTGATATTTAACATAACTAAGCAAATATAGCGTCAGCTAGGAAGTGATGGGATAGATTTTGAGAAAGTTCAAATCCAGGGATTCCATCACAATGCTCGTACTATTTAAATTACTGGTGTTGTCCCGCTCGGTACTCACTTCCCCTTTCAGAGCACAAAAGATTTCTGAGATAGAAGGAATACAGAGAACCTATACGGCCCGCACAGATACGATAAACTACCCAAATTACTGGGACCGTCTCAAAATCTCAAAATATACTCTCTGGAAAGGAGACTAGAGAGGTATCAAATAATACATACATGAATGATAGTGGAAGGCCAGGTTCCAAATTTGGAGAGTAAAACAACGTACTGGAAATGTAGAATAGAACGAGTGGAGTAGAGGTGCTATAGGTACAATCAGAGAACACTGTATGAACATCAGAGGTCCCCGGCTATTTAATGCCCTCTAAGCAAGCAAACGAAATATTGCCGGAACAAAGGTGGGCTTCTTGAAGAAAAAACTAGACAAGTTCCGGCAAAAGTGCCGGACCAACCAGGTTGTAGTGGATATATGTGGGCCTACGGGCGGCTCCAAGCAACAGTGTATTGTTCCAAATTATCACAAGTCAAGCCAGGCCCCACTGCACGTAAACTTCAGGGTTGACCCAGACGCCAGCTGTCCCTCTAGCGGTGGGTGGATGAGGCTCAGCCGCTGACTTATGATCACGAAGACACCCACAAAAGGGAAAAATACTCCTTACCTTTCTCCCCCACCCACCTCAACCGCACACTTGTCTTTCTCTTTCCCCCAGACCCCCGCCTTCCCCTCTTTCCCCACCCACACTCTCCCATACCCTCCCTGCTTATCCATCCATACAGACCCCTCCCATTACCCCCACCCTCTCTGTTTCGTGCTCTAACCCCCCTCCAACCCTCTCCCCCCGACGAGAAGAAGGCAAGCCGAAGCGTCTCTCAATCGGCACCTCGAGGGTCTGACAGCTAATTTGAATAGCCCCGCGGCTAAGGGCAGTAGGCGACCAAACGAGGCAGTTTATGGTAATTACAGTGTTCTTTAGCTCAGTGGGAGTCCGATAACCGGCCTGATAACACGGGCCAAATATGCGGTAATTGACTTTATCTGGAAGGCCAGAGACGATGTTGGAGGTTGTGGTGGCGGTGGTGGTGATAGTGGGTGGTGGTGGTGGGTGGTGGTGGTAATGGGTGGTCACTGGCGGTAGTGGGTGGTCAGTGGTGGTAGTGTGTGGTGTAGTGGATGGTGGTTGTGGTGGACGAGTGGTGGAAGTGAGTGGTGGTAGTGAGTGGTGTAGTGGATGGTGGTAGTGGATGGTGAGTGGTGGTAGTGGATGGTAAGTGGTGGCAGTGAGTGATGGTAGTGGATGGTGAGTGGTGGTAGTGGGTGGTGGTTGTGGTGGATGAGTAGAGAAGGTGTTGGTAGCAGTGTTGGAGATGGTGTGTGGGTGTGTTCTTGATGATTTGGGTGTTTTGGTTAGGTTACTGGTGGTGATGAGTGATTGTGTCTGTAATATTGCTGGTTGAGTGGGTAGATTGTGGTAGATTTTGTGAATGGGAAGGTGTGTTGTTGATGATTAGCTGTGAAGGGTGATGGTGGTAATGGTTGTTGTATGCGGTTGCAGTGATGGTGAGGCTTGATAATGGTAGTTGTTGTAGCGATGATGAGCTTGAGGTTGAGAGAGCTTATGGTGGTAATTGTGTTGGTGCTGTTGGTTGTAGTGGGTAATAGATGGTGTTCATTGTGAAAGGCGCAGGGGAAAGGGATGTTTGTTGTTGTGGTGTTTGTTGTTGTGGTGTTGTTGGTGTGATGTTTGTTGGTGTGTATGTTAGTGGTGATGGCTGTGATGGTAACAGTGGTGATGGGGTGTTTATTAGTGATAGTGGTATAGTGGTGGAATGTTTATGTTAATGAGAGTGGTAGTAGTGGGTGAGGGTGGTAGTTGCGGTGATGAGGCTGACCAACAACACACAACATTATGGGCCACCAAGTAACAACAAGACCCAGTACCCCGCCAATCACCACCATTCACTACTACGAGTGTCACTAACATAAC
>WNGS01162682.1:25294-50523 GCA_020271785.1 Procambarus virginalis
AGCCAAGCAAGTGACGCAGCCCATAGCTGATTTTAAGCGTCTACTATGCTGGCTCCTTCATCGCTTCTGCTACTTTCTGGAGCGCTTTTGCAGCTTGATGTCAACGTCTTCTTTTACTTTCAGTAATTTGGAGTAAAGTGAGCAAACGTTAGTTCTGGAGGTAGTGTATTCGGCAATAAAATGAGAGAGAGAGATGAGAATGTAGAGGAGAGAGAGAGAGAGAAGTGAAGAGAAGAGAGATAGAAGATAGTAGAGGAGAGAAGAGGAGACGAGAGGGAAGGAAGGAAGAGAGAAAGAGAGAGAGGGTGGGAAGCGATGTCTCAAAATCAGCTTAAGATATGGTCCATGGACGACCCGAATCGTCGTCGTTTCTTCTCATTCTCTGATGTTTGGTCTTGATATGATATCTTGCATCCCCGTTTTGTGACTCATCGTCTGCATTAGTGAACAAGACAGAGGAGGGGAAGGAGAGATTCATAAAGTTCTTCGAAGCGAAGCAAGTAAATTGGGAGAAGACGGGTGGAAATGGGAGGCCGGGGAAAAGGCGAAACATCCAGTTACCTATTTACGAAATGCCTGATCCAGACCCATTACGCCCTCTCGTCGGACCCTTTGGGACCTGGCTCGACAATACCACTTTGGACCAGAAACGTTTATGGTTGTGTGGGAATTGTTAAGTGACGTGGTCAAGTCTGCGACCAAGAACGTTGATACTTGCTAAAACAATGTGCGTATTTCTAAGTGTGTACTCATCCGCGTAGTTCTGCTCACCTAGTAGTGCTTTCGGGGGTTGAGCTTCGGCTCTTTGGTCCCGCCTCTCACCAGCTAGTTTACTGTACGTTGTGTACTCACAACCACCCCACCACGGAATGCACCTTCCACAGAATATCGTATCAGAGTCAATATTGACTTATTAATAAGTGCATAGGTGACATACTTAACAAATAGCTTCCCTTGAAAATCTTCATAGAAAACACCGACCTTACCTAACCTACTTAGTATGTTAAGATAAGCATCTTATTGCTTCGTAATTACAATAATTACCTAACACTATACCTATAATAGGTTAAGTAACAATTGTAATTACGAAGCTATAAGATGCTTATTTTAACATACTAAGTAGGTTAGGTAAGGTCGGTGTTTTCTATGAAGCTTTTCAAGGGAAACTGTTTGTTTAGTATGTCACCTATGCAGGTAACTAATAAGTCAATATTGACTATACGAATTTGCGAGGACGGGTTGCGGAATGAGTACTCACCTAGTTGTACTCGCCTAGTTCTGCTCACCTAGTTGTGCTTGCGGGGGTTGAGTTTCGGCTCTTTGGTCCCGCCTCTCAACTGTCAATCAACTGGTATACCAATTTCTGAGCCTATTGCGCTCATTCATATCTACATATGAAACTATTTAGAGTCAGCCTCCACTACATCACTGTCTAATGCATTCTATTTGTTAACTACTCTGACACTGAAAAAATTCTGTGTAATGTCTCTGTGGCTTATTTGAGCTTCCACCTGTGTCCCCAAGTTCGTGTTTCACCCATGCTAAATAATTTATCTTTGTCCATCCTGTCAATTCCTCTGAGAATTTTGTAGGTTGCGATCATGTCTTCCCTAACTCTTCCATGACGTCAGATTTAGATCCAGTAGCATTTCCTCGTAACTCATAACTCTCAGTTCTGGGATATAGTCTGGTGGCATACCTCTGAATTCCCTCTAACTTTGTCTTGTGTTCTTCTCTAACTTTGTCCTGTGTTTAACTACGTATGAACTCCAGGCTGGAGCTGCTTACTTCAGGATTGATCTGACATAAGTGGTATACAAGGTGCTGAATGATTCCTTACACAAGTTTCTAAAGGCAGTTTTTATGTTGGTCAATCTAGCATATGCCGCTGATGATATCCTTTTGATGTAGGCTTCTGGGGATAGGCTCGGTGTGATATCAACCCCCAGATCTTTCTACTTGATTCTTGCAGGATTTCATCTCCAAGACTGTATGTTCTACGAGCTTTTTCCTCGCGATCTTCTCCACCTTGCATGGTATACATGTTAGGGAAACTGGCCTGTAGTTCAGTGCCTCTTGCCTGTTACCCTTCATGTATATTGGGACTATATTAGTTGTCTTCTAGCTTTCCAGTAGGTCTCCTGTTACCAGTGACCTGTTATACACGATAGACAGTGGCATACTTAGTACTTCTGCACCCTCTTTTAGTATGCATTGTGAGATTCTATCAGACCCAACAGCTTTGTCACATTCAGCTCCAACAGATTCCTTTCAACCTCATCACTGATAAGCACAAAATGTTCCAAAGTTGTTTGATTTACCTCTTCCTCTTCTCTCAATAGAGGGACTTCTTGCTCTATTGTGAAGACCTGGAATCTATTGTTGAGTTCTTCACACACCTTGTCATTCTCTGTGTATCTGTTCTCTTATTTTCTCAGTTTCACCACCTGTTCCTTCACTGCTGTTTTCCTCCTGATGTGACTGTCGAGCTGTTTTGGTTGGGTCTTGGGTTTTCTTGCGATGTCATGTGTATATACGTGCCTCTGTATATGTACGAATAGACATATGGTTGATGAGACCACATTGTGCTGATAACAGTGTAGGCAAATACCAAGATGATAAAGTCCTTCAAGGCACAAAGTCCTTCTAATCATGTGTGTGAATGCATGCTAGTATTTACATACTGTATGTGTATACGGGGAAATGTATTTTTGGAGGTATAAATACTTATATATATATATATATATATATATATATATATATATATATATATATATATATATATATATATATATATATATATATATATACATATATAGTTCATGTGTGTGTGTGTGTGTGTGTGTGTGTGTGTGAGAGTATACAGTGCATTTACTTTATGTATTAATATATAATGTGTGAATTCGTATGCATGCATGTATACATACGTATGTATGTGTGAATGAATATTTGTGAATATGCCTGTACTTACCTAGCTGTGTGTGCTCAGATTGAGCTTTAGCTCTTGGGTTGTAATTCTCGACTTTTTATCAACTGGTGTTTAAGTTCTCGAACCCTTTGGTTCATACACATTTGACTCAAGAGTCTGTCTCCACCAATCCACTGCTCTACCTTGATACAAATAAATTCTAATATCCTTGTGGTTCATTCCTACACCTAATTTCTACCTGTGCCTCCTCATCCGTGTTCGTCCATGTCGATAAGTATGTCATAGTCAATTTCAAGAGTAGTTTGTATGTGGTAATCATGTCTCCACTGTTTCATATCTTTTTCCATTTACTTGAGGTTTAGTTTTTAATATTTCCTCGTATCTCACTAGATTAAGCCGTATACCTCTAGACTTTTGACGTGAAATATGCTAGTGATACAAATGCCAGAATTGATCTGACAAGTTAATCTGAGCTCTGAATGATTCATTATTCAGAATTATGTTGTAAATCTATACGATGGTTAATGCTTAATATGTCGTTGAAATCCTTCAAGTATAAGATGGTTTCTCCTCACTGTTGGTACCTAGTTCCTATTATCATTTAATTGCATTTGCTGGAGTTGAATTCTTGCATCCCCATGTTAGATCATTCTTGCACTGTTTTCAGATCATTCTGTAACTTCCAGCTTCTTTCAGTTTTCCATCGTGTTTATATCCATGTTACCTTATGTATGTATGTCTTAGATTTTTGCGTACTACATTTTTATCCATTTTTATAGTCGTATTGTTGTGATTTTTTTCAATTGATTTACACACTTCTTGTGAAAGAGAGAGTGTGAGATAAAGAGAGAACGTGTGTGTGTCTCTGGGCCACATTCCAGGGCCGGTGATCAGGGAGAGGAGGGGGGGGGGGTGAGGGGGAGACAAGGAGAGACCTCCCCCCCCCCCCCCCAACACAAAGCACCATTGTCACCCCTTGATTGGCCTATTGGCGCGCAGGTCCGCCATAGCCCAAGTTGACAGCACCGAGCAACCGGAGCGCCACCTACTCATTATTTTTGCATATCTCCCAACAATTCTCACTTTATTATCATTTGCAAACATCAGAGTTAAAATCTTCATGGGTTCTCCAGTAGGTGGAATTCAAAATGTGGAGCTTAAGAGGAGTTAGAATGATGAAATAAAGCGACGGAAAGCGGAGTGGCAATGTTTTGGTCGCTTAGTAAAGAATGACGAGTAACACTGTGAATGATTCATTCCGAGTGGAAATATGATCCCTGGGCTCCTGTTGAGTCTCTGTCTGTGTCTGTCTCTGTCGTTCGGTCGGTCTCTCTCTCTCTCTCTCTCTCTCTCTCTCTCTCTCTCTCTCTCTCTCTCTCTCTCTCTCTCTCTCTCTCTCTCTCTCTCTCCTCTCTCTCTCTCTCTCTCCTTACCCTCATTTTACTTATTCCTCCCCTCATTTAAATTCCATTCTGTTGTTTCCTGTTCTATGTGTTCTTTTATTCTCTTCGTCTAAGTCTCTCCCTCGTTCCCCCTTCTGATTTGCCCTCACCCTCCATCACATGGGTATCAGGTACCACGATCACTTGAGCTGAAAATCACCCAGGTAACGAACAGTTAAGAGGGTCATGACACTGTAATGAACCGAGGGGTGTAACTATCACTTAAGGGATAGAGGGTGGGTCTTTTGTTGAGTGGGTGATGGGGGTGTTGGGGGGGTGTCCACTTGTTCAGCTAATCTGAAACTGCTTTCTGATACGAGAGCAGATTTGAGTCCTTGTATGAGGACTCTTATTATTATGTTGTTGTTGTTGTATTAAATTTTACCGACGGGGATTCCTTAGGGTGGGTGTCTATTTCTTTATTCTTCCAGATGTTATTTTGGTTTATTGCTATACCATTTCTTGAAATGCCTCTGGTGGACGTTTTGTTAACAGTTTCTATCGTTTTGGCGTTTATTTTGTTGATGCCGTGGCAAAGACTATAATGCTGATGCTGTGGCAAAACTATAGAGTAAAATATTTCTGACAATTTTAGACTTTACAGTCCATTTTGGCTATCTCGTGAACGGCTCAAGTGCGCCCCCGTGTATGATATTTGGTGTTTGCAAGTTGTCAAGTATATATTTTTATCCTTACAACCATTGTGCTGAATATTTTCATGATGAACTCTTTTGATATTATATTTTTGGATATGTGTTTTTTTGGATGATTTCTTAAAAATTTTCTTGCAAAATCATTTAAAAATGAGTATACATGTTACTTAGTCATGTCATATAGCATAAACATTAACATCTATTTCAACTTATTCATCTAGTTCAACTTATTTTCAACTTATTTTCATACTAGAATTTATGCATCACAAAGCGTTGCCATATTGTACATTCGTATCTTTGAAGTTCAGTTATTCCAGCTTTAAGAAATCTTTGTATATTCTAATTTCATAGGAAGGTATTGTTTAGTATTACTATATTTACAAAAATAACTTCAAAATGGTTATTTTGTCCCATGATGTGACATCATACATTGTAAGCAAAACATATATTAATCCTCTAAAAAAGTGGATTTAGAATTTGTTTTATATTTTATACGATTTTACAACAGATGCCTGCTTTTGTTTTTACAAAAAATTTACGTAACTGTACAATTCTTCAAACTTGGTATATATATATAAACCTTAAAATATTGTCGTATGCTGTGTGCATTGTCATCAATGCTGCTCCTTTGCAGTAATGCTCTTAAATCATTATATTTTAGACATGCATTTTGTGCATTTGATTTTGGCTAATAACTCAAGATTCGGTGTACTAAATTAATTCTAATTTGCAACATTTGTGCCTGGGGACTGTTAATGAAATATAAATAACTCAATGTATTTATTTGATACACAGTAGTTAGGTATTGCAATGAAGCGATGAAGCATGATATGATTTGTGTAATGTTAATGGTAACAGATCATGGTCCTAGATAATCTATATTATATCTGATCATTAGGTTGTAGATGATTATATATAATTATAGATGATTAGTAATGTTAATTATATATGACTACATTTACCTGAGGGCCACTAACACTAGGGCCTTGACGAGGACAGGAAGGCGGCGGCTTGTCGAAGGTCCCATCATTCGCCTATATAACATTTATTAGCCTGTAGATGTTGTAGGCAATTATTAGAAATTATTATGATTTATAATTTTAGATTAATATTACAACTTACACACCCACACACACACACATATATATATGTATATAATATTAATAATAATAATAATAATAATAATAATAAGAACAATAATTTATTCACCTGGGCTCTAGGAGACTCGAACCGCGTCACTATTCCTCTGAGCTTCAGTAGTAGTCAAGGAGAGTCGAAAATTCCAGCTTGGCAGCACTAGTTGCATCTGGATCTTTCCTTATTAACACTAAGCCTAGTTGATAGAGCTTCGGACTCACACGCTTGGGTCCGCTGTTCGAGTCTCCTAAGAGTCCAGGTGAATGAAATGTTTATGTCCACGGAGTGTGGATGACAATTTAATAATAATAATAATAATAATAATAATAATAATAATAATAATAATAAGCCTCATTACAGATTCACGTTTATTATTGTACATAGATACGAAGGTTCGATATAGTTTTAAGCCATTTATACATTAGTGTGTGACATTACTACTTGATATGCGTTGATACTGCCATACTATAGTTGTAACGGCTTGGGCTTTCTCCTGATCGTTCCCTTCCCTTCCCTCAGGCTGTCTACTGGTACTGTGTTATGGTTACCTAGAGGTGCTTCCGGGGCTCAGCGTCCCCGCGGCCCGGTCGTCGACCAGGCCGCGAGGGACGCAAGTTGGTTGCTGGACTGATCAACCAGGCTGTGGTGAGTACAAATATGACTTAACACCACTATTTTCTCATTATTTAGTAAACAATTGGAAAGATTCATTTTGTATTTTGAAACTATTTTCTACATAGGCCTAGAACAGATTAGGTTTGGTGGTTCAGATTGGTTGTGTTTTAACCGTTACATTATTTGGGTGCCCTTATACACCATATAACGCTATTAGACTTACTTAAATTCACAAATTTGCATTTACTATAACAATACCTCTGGCGACAAGACCAAATATGACTTGGTACATCGCTGAAGTCACTATATCACTTACGAAAGGTCAAGCCGTCCTAGAGAGCGAGCTGCTCACCGGCGATATATCACACAAATACTTGGGTTAATACGAATTTGCTTTATTTATTGTAATATTAAGGGCATTCAGTTATTTATAAAGTAATTTTTAATAAATTCAAATGTTCATATGTTCTTTGAGTTAGTTCAGGACAGGAGTGTTCCGAGCGTTTTAAGCAATTTAAGGCCTTAAATATTTGTAACTGGACAGTTCATTCTTGGTATTAAGAGTGACATAATTCAAGACGACACATGTATATAATGTATTCTGTACGTTATGTTTAATGCTATGTACGTGGTACAGATGGGAGGACTGGGTGAGGCTGAGAGAGGAAGAGGAGGGGGGGGGGGGAGACGGTGTGGGGTAGGGGGGGGGGAAGAAAGGATAAAGAATTTATTGTTTAAAATTAGTTCGTAATGTTTCTTTTATGGTGAGATAGAGTGGGATAAGAGACCGGGATACTCCCTTTCAGACGCCCTAATACGATGAAACAATATCAGGTTATTAGAACTGTCAATATTATTTTGTTACGGGGACGACATAGAATTAGTTTCAGTGCATCAGTCCCTCACATCACAAGCTTTCTGATTGGCTGGACGTCATGTGTCAACAAGCCCTCTGACTGGTGGATGGCATGTGTCAACAAGCACCGTTGGGGCCCTGCTTGTTCCGCCTGCCAACCGCTCGTCACAGTCCACGCTGGCTAATAGCATTTTGTCCAATGCGGAAATATTTTTGGGGGTTCACACATTGACTTTTAAACTTTATTTTAAAATCCTTAATGGTTTGGTCCATTTCGGTATATATATATATATATATATATATATATATATATTATATATATATATATATATATATATACATATATATATATATAATATATATATATATATATATATATATATATATATATATATATATATATATATATATATATATTTAGTGGTTACAAAATATACATGGGTTGATACAAAAACTGCTCAAAGGTTATGGATCTCTTGAAAAACACAACAATCGGAAACATTGATAAATATCACAGACGGGTTCGATCATTGTTGCAAGTCAAACACTTCTTCGAATTCCTGTGAAGTTGGACTAATGCCCAAGACGCAACAGGCATTCCCCCTTTGAATCGCAACACTGAGGCTCTGGAACAAGACACTTTTTGCTCTCTGATCTTTTGCAGCGTCAATTAATTTGTCCCCCATTCCTTCATAAACTTAATGCACATTTTCCCCAGGAACCAAGGGTCTCCGAGCCGATCGGAACAGAGCTGTAGCAGTGTGCCAGACTCCTGTATTTAATAATTTTCTGCGATTCCTGAAAGAAGCAGCACCACCCCCTTCACGTGTGCTGTAGTGCAGGTAGGTACTGGCCAGTGTGGCAGCGCACGTGTAGTCCCACACCACTTGCTTACCATCCTTCCAAAGAAGCAAGGTGACCCCATCTGGGCGCTTCTGAGGGTCGTTAGGTGTGAATAAGTGTGGTTCTCTTTGTGCCGGGCAGCGGGCTGTGGCGAGACTCCTCTTGATGATGTCATATATATATATATATATATATATATATATATATATATATATATATATATATATATATATATATATATATATATATATATATATATATATATATATATATATATATATATAATATATATTATATATATATATATATATATATATATATATATATATATATATATATATATAAGAAGTCAACACCAGCAATCAACAGTCAATTAATGCACAACTATATTCTACCCACTTCAAGACCCCGCTCCAATATAGAAGCATCAAGAAATATGGGCCAATAGGCCCTTCCGCAGTTACTTCCATTCATACCTTCAATTTACCCAATATATATATATATATATATATATATATATATATATACGTATATATATATTATATATATATATATATATATATATATATATATATATATATATATATATATATATATATATATATATACAAACAAATATATGTATTTTTTTTAACTTCAAACTCCTACTCACCTTCACCAGCACTCGAGACATTCAACACCTTCTTCACAACACCAGACATTCATCACCTTCACCAGCACCTCAAACAACCCATCAACTCATCTGTTCGGAGACGCTTCCTTATTTTACCGCAGGAATCATGTTCTTTCAGGCCCATATTTCATACTTGCAAAGAGCCAAAAGACCAAGGGGACCAATACTTAATTTTATAGTGCCAACTCGTGGAGGCCTCAACAAGTTTCAAATTTGTCAACACTGTTGGCTATTCGAAGGTGTCGTTAAGAATACTCACAGGCATAGAACACATTCCTTTATTAGCCTTTCAGAAAGTTTTGAGAGTCGGATTCCTGTCCTTTATTGGCCGCTCGACTACGTCTTTAGAAGTTCCCAAACTTTCCCCTTATTGACCACTTAAGGACGTCTTAAGAGATGGAAAAACTACCCAATATTGACCACTGAAGGACACCTTGAGTGGTTCTAAAACCCGGTACTTATTGACCACTCGCAGGCGTCTATTCTCTGGCGAATTTCGGTGCGCTTTTCACACCTCTTCCATACATTCTTGGGACGTTTAGTCAAAGAATCCGACGACAAAGTTGAAATATTTTAACTATAAAGTGGGGATAGGGCGTCGAGCTGCGGGTGAATGGCTTCTGGAGTGGTCTGCGAGCCGCCGTCTCGCTCCAGCATTCAAAGCAAATTAAGCGTGCGAGCCTTTCACCGCCTCGCCACAAGTTACTGTTCTGCTCTGACTTTCGTTCACGGCTCCTCCTTTCTCTCTCGCTCTCACATTTGCTCTCCCAATATTAACAGCTCACTAAATAGATTTACTCTCTTGCTATCACGCGGAGAGCGGCAAAGAAAATCCACGATCATCAGATTTCACTTAATCCTAAAAAATGCTCCATAGAATGCCCATTCCTTAGTAGAAATGAATATGAAACTTGATGAATGTCTCCGAAACTCTTGGAAACAGTGACTCATGAACAATACTCGGAGCTTTACAGCTTCATCAGCCGACCATTATTAACTTATTGATAAGACTTTAAGATATTTCCTTTGAACCATTTGCTCTGGGACTGTCAGGCTTGACTACGACCATCCTAGCTTGGGACTGAGACCACGACCTCTACGACCTGGTGTGGTATCTGGTATCAGCCATATATTGAGGCCTGGTCGACGACCGGGCCGCGGGGACGCTAAGCCCCGAAAACACCTCAAGGTAACCTCAAGGTAACCAGCTTGGCTTGGGACAGACATCATGACCTCTACGACCAGCTTAGCTTGGGACAGAAACGGGGTCATTATACGTGAAAACGCAGGCAAATCATACTATAGAACGAAAAAGCAATATAAAAGATTTGGGAGCAATCATGTCGGAAGACGTTTACTTGTCAAAACACAATAAATTAGCTGTTACAAGTGAAAGGAAAAATGACAGGTTAGATAACAAGAACCTTTTAAACAGGAGATGCCATACCTAGGATGATGATGATACTTTTCAAGACACTAATGCTCTCTAGGGCGGCATATTGTTGCACAATAAGAGGCGCATTCATACCTGGAAAAATTGCTGACCTGGAGAACGTTAAAAGATCTTGCTGCTAGAATTCATTCATAATGATGTACTGCCGGGAATCTTAGCGAAGTATCCAAAGTGTGCTTACTGTAGGTGCAGCCTGCACATGGCTGTAAAGCTGCCGCCCAGTTGGGTGGGTGTGGAGCACATGGCTGTAAAGCTGCCGCCCAGTTGGGTGGGTGTGGAGCACATGACTGTAAAGCTGCCGCCCAGTTGGGTGGGTGTGGAGCACATGACTGTAAAGCTGCCGCCCAGTTGGGTGGGTGTGGAGCAGATGACTGTAATTCTGCCGCCCAGTTGGGTGGGTGTGGAGCACATGACTGTAAAGTTGCCGCCCAGTTGGGTGGGTGTGGAGCAAGGCTAGTAACTGTGTGACTCACCATAGATGTAAAGTGCCTTGTATAGTGACTGTTGTGTGTCTCTTGTTGAATCACTTGTGATAGAAAAAAGGCTGTTAATATGCATTTGTATAAATGTATGTACAGTATATATAATTATCTGTGTATGAAATACAAACAATTGTGTAATTACTAAGCAAGATTGTCACTTGCTTACCTAAATGAACTGCGGGGATTCAGTTCCTGAACCCATTATGTGCTCTATAACCCTTTCCACCACCACCCACGGGATGGGTATTGGGTGCATTGATGAACTAGATGAAATGTAAATTAAAACCCACTCAATAAAGCATCAAAATTATTGGGACCACTTACAATTTTTAAATCTGCCTGCCTTAGAGCGCAGGCGGGAGATACAGTATAATTAACACAGAGAATATTAAAGGGAGTGGTTCTAACTCTATACACAGAAATAGCACCTCATGAAATCGGAAGGCATGGCAGGAAGGGCAAAAGAATTATGTTAAAACAACAGAGGTGCAGTATGCAATATACAGGTTCAAACGCTGGTCGGGTCATAGAGTTTGTAAATTATTTATGGCCTGAGGACCTTTCACGCTTTCTTTCATATTTTTAGGTTCAGCGCAGCCCCAACATGCACCAGGATTTGCTGAAAAATTGTTGCCAAATTGCACGATGAGAGTTTAAAAGGATTGGTTAGTCGTGGAACTTAGTTTATGAACACCAGGACTAACCAACCATTATAGGCGATCGGTGGTCAAATGGTTATGGTCCCCTGTACACCTGGGAGTGAGCCCTGAAAATGCAGGTTCAAACCCTGGTCTGGTCAGTTTATATATATATATATATATATATATATATATATATATATATATATATATATATATATATATATATATATATATATATCGATATATAATATATATATATATATATATATATATATATATATATCGATATATATATATATATATATATATAATATACACACACACACACAATAACTCCGCCATCCCTGCATAACCATCCAGTAGTTCCCACGCTTGGAACAATTTTCCCACACTACACAACATATCACATGTCAGCCAAACGAGGGGAGGAGGTATCGAATTGCCTTGTTAACATGCATCTCAGTTGTTAGGGTGAACGCTCTTATATTCATTAACAATAATCTTTAAACATTATTAACTTATTAGCAAATCTTGTTGCCATAGCAATATATCACGTTCCTGTTCATATTTTAAATGTTTCAGCCTCTGGATGTTTTGTAAATAATAAATTTGTATGATATTACTCGATGCTAATGTGTTAATTTGAAATTCTCAGTTATATTTTTTGTCGAGCATTAATATTAATTTTGAGATGAATATATATGAGAAAGGGGAAGGGGAAAGAAGAGGGAGAGAGAGAGAGAGAGAGAGAGAGAGAGAGAGAGAGAGAGAGAGAGAGAGAGAAAGAGAGAGAGAGAAAGAGAGAGAGAGAGAGAGAGAGTGCTAGATGTCTCCGAATCTGTAATTTAATATCGTGTGAAGTGCAATAGGGGAAGATTTTTAGGGGGAGAAGCGGGAGGGTGAAATGGAGGTAATCGGGCGAGGGAGGAGGAGGCGAAGATGGAAGCAAACTGGAAGGAAAATAGAGTTGAAGAAAGGAGGGTAGAGAAGGATGAACAGAGAAAGAAAAATAGAATATAGGGAAGGATGAAGAGGGAGGAGAAAGAAGGATAGAGAAGGAAGAGGATGATGAAGAAGAAGAAAGAAGGATGTGGAAGATGGGAGAGGGGGTAAAGAAGAGCAATGTTGGTTGCGGATGAAGAAGGATGAGATGGATGTAGGGAAAGGAGAAAAATAAGGAATGGGACAGATGGAGGTAGATGAGTAAAAAAATTTAATACTGTGTTCTTTGGGCGTGTGGAGATCTTCCGGCCCCATAACAGGCATCAAGTGGCCGCCGTTGCTCACTGAACCGGGGCATCTGTGATCCCAGCTCCAGTCACAAAAGTCCCATAGATTTCAATGATATCCATAGCCCGTGAACGCCTTGCATGACTTAGCACGAGATATAATGACACAAGTTGTGTAACCCTTCATGTAGTCTTAGGGTCGCGGCATACATGACCATCTACCCAAATTAATGAAAATACGTGAAGGGACTTGCCCCCGTACTGATTGGGTAGTCACTCAGGGAGAGCGAAGTCCAGTAAGGTGTGTGTGTGACTGTATATTCGTAGTTCATGGGGCCAAGGATGTGCACGTTGAACTGAACTATTATGCAGGCATCAATTATGGCCAGTAAATATAGTCCTACCCATGCAGTCTATGCTTGTGTTAAAAGCCTTAATAAAAGTCGGCAAATATATTCTTGAGATATTTACCAGTTTAATTTTGTGTACATTGTTTAAAATACATTTGAAAAGAACAAGACAATTAGGAGAGACGCCGAAGGAAAATAAATATAATTAAAAACAGGATAATGTATTTCTTTTTTAATAACAATAATAATAACAACAGAACGTATAAAAAATAATAAAAATATATATTTATGTAATCTATTTTAAGAATAAACATAGATGTAACATCATTAATTTGTGCTCTGAATCCACATGCGAAGGAGTCAAGTCAGTAGATCAGACGGGGGCGTCCAGTGTCTACAGGGCGTGCCTGTCCAGTGTAGACAAGGTGGGGCCGTCCACTGGACAGGGCGTAGCTGTCCAATGTGGACAGGGCGTGGCCGTAGAGCGTGCCTGTCCAGTGTAGACAAGGTGGGGCCGTCCACTGGACAGGGCGTAGCCGTCCAATGTGGACAGGGCGTGGCCGTAGAGCGTGCCTGTCCAGTGTAGACAAGGTGGGGCCGTCCACTGGACAGGGCGTAGCCGTCCAATGTGGACAGGGCGTGGCCGTAGAGCGTGCCCGTCCAGTGTTGACAAGGTGGGGCCGTCCGCTGGACAGGGCGTAGCCGTCCAATGTGGACAGGGCGTGGCCGTAGAGCGTGCCCGTCCAGTGTTGACAAGGTGGGGCCGTCCGCTGGACAGGGCGTAGTGGGGGGATGGGTCACCGGGAAAGACGGTAGCTGCTGCACGGAGAGACATGTCTCATTACTGTGGAGAAACAAAGAAAGATATTAGGAAACTGGCAGACAGGTTTATATCCATGCGCTTATAACCGGACACAGCTCATCTAAGCACTTCCGTCCTTGTATAGATATTCATTTTCCCTCAGGCTAATCCATTCATTCATTTTCCCTCAGGCTAATCCAATCATTCATTTTCTCTCAAACTAATCCAATCATTCATTTTCCCTCAGGCTAATCCAATCATTCATTTTCTCTCAAACTAATCCAATCATTCATTTTCTCTCAAACTAATCCAATCATTCATTTTCTCTCAAACTAATCCAATCATTCATTTTCTCTCAAACTAATCCAATCATTCATTTTCTCTCAAACTAATCCAATCATTCATTTTCTCTCAAACTAATCCAAGCAATCGTTCTTTCAATTAATCCAAACTAATCTAAGCCTTCCTTTCCTCTCAACTGATTCAAATATTCCTCTCCTCACAATTAACAACAAATTAATACAAATTTCAATCAGCAACAGACCATTAGATCCAAACAGGCTGTTTGTGTATTTACGTTTTTTTTTGTGGTAGAAAATAAGGCGCGTAATAGAAGTAGAGTACCGGGCATTTGTTTATTTTTGTTTTTCTATTTACAGTACGGGTTTCGGTCCGTCCTGGACCATTCTCAAGTCGATTGTGTGACTTGACTTGACATTCACTTCTCACAATCGACTTGAGAATGGTCCAGGTCGGACCGAAACGTCGTCGTCCCTTCACCTTCTAGTGTGTGGTCTGGTCAACATCCTCACACTGTTAATCTACGCACTCTTATCCTCATATTGTTAATCTACGCACTCTTATCCTCACACTGTTAATCTACGCACTCTTATCCTCACACTGTTAATCTACGCATTTTTATCCTCACACTGTTAATCTACGCACTTTTATCCTCACACTGTTAACACTGTTGGGCTTTAGATGTAGATTTTTTTCTCCATAAAAAGCATGCCCCTAAAATCTATCCATTAACAGTAGTAATAAAGAGCACTCACCATCAGTTTCCGTTGAGGGTCGTCGCAGGGCTGGCAGACCTGGGGCGGGCTCTTTAAGGCTGGAGATACACTCGACAAATTGTCGAGTCAACATTATCATCTGAAGAAGGGTATCATGGGCTGATGGAGTCTGAGGGCAGGAAGGTGGCCTCCCAGAGGCAGGAGGCCGCCGTAGGCCGGGTACAGAGGCCTAGTTAGACGTTCAACCTCTGCCTCCTTGAGCCGCTTGTCCTTGGCGCGTCGGTTCTGGAACCAGATCTTGACCTGCGTCTCCGTCAGGCTGAGGGAGGCGGAGAACTCGGCCCTCTCGGCGATGCTCAGGTACGGCTTCTCTCTGAACTTCTTCTCCAGCGCCAGGAGCTGTTCTGAAGTAAAAGGGGTGCGGGGCTTCCTGTTAGGCTTGTGGCGGCGCAAGACAGGCCCGGACAGGTAGACGCGTACTGTACTGGGCTGAGTAAGACGGGCGTAAGGCTGGTAGCGGTGTGGATGGTGGTGAGGGGATTGGGGTGAAGGGTGGCAGGCGGGAGGAGTTAAAGGCTGGTGTGTTGGTCTGGGGAGACGTCACCCTTTACCGAGTCCTCAGAGCTGCAGCTGTCATCTGAACTCACCCTGGAGGGGCTGCTGGGGGGGCTTGGCAGTAGAGTGGTCGAAG
This sequence comes from Procambarus virginalis, assembly GCA_020271785.1. Lineage (NCBI taxonomy): Eukaryota > Metazoa > Arthropoda > Malacostraca > Decapoda > Cambaridae > Procambarus > Procambarus virginalis. The sequence continues at coordinate 41,107 of WNGS01162682.1, forward strand.
CGTCCAGCCCCAAGATAGCGTCGATTCCAAAGGAGAGTCTTGGCTTGTTAAATTGTGTGTTTTCCATTGTAAAGTATGAAGTTGGGAGACGTAGACTTACAGTCACAATTGTGTCCCTGATATGAGCGACAACCTCCAAGCACAACCCTTATAAGCGCACCCAGTCAGGTCAACCAGGCAGGGCGGAGCTTAGGACCATACAGCCAATCAGCTTTATTCTTAACTCAGTAAAGTCGCTTCGTCTGGAACGAGTTGCCATCTAACCAATTACGTACCCACTATTACAGACAATACACATGCTTTATTGAAATTCGAAGAGTGATTTTCTGTTCAATCCTAATCTAAATACCAGTTCAGTAATTATCCTATAAATATTAGTATTTTTACTCCCCCCCCCCCCACACACACGTGTGGGCCAATAGACCTTCAGCAGTTTCCTTAATTTTAATTTTTATGTTCTTGTGTTATGTTCCCGTAAACTGCCGAAACATCCACGAGAAGAGAGCTGTGTCTCATCTTGTGTTAAAAACAGAGTTAAGGAATTTAATGCTGCGTTCGCAATTAAAACAACCAATAACCCCCACTAGGATGATATTGCCAAGAAAAAACTGAGTTCTGTGCAAATTACAGGAGGAAACAAGAATAGCAAAAGGTGACATTCAAGTTCAAGTAAGTTTGTTGGCATAAACATATACCTATCACTTAAAATAGTACATACATATTACATATATGTTACAAAAATAAGAGGTTTGAAATGGTCAAATACCGTTTAATGCTGACAAATGTAAGGTTTTGAGGCTATGTAATGATGAAGAATTACAAGATACGATCTAGATGGTGTTGACATTGCGAAGTCGGATTGCGAATGGGATCTTGGAGTCATGATTAGTATGAATTTAAAGCCAAAATATCAGTGTATTAATGTTCGAAATAAGGCAAATATGACACTTTGATTTATTTATCGAAGCGTTATTAATCGGCGTTCAATCCGCCGATTGATGTTATTCTTCATCAATCCGCTGGTGTTATTCTTAAACTATATCTTGCTCTTGTTAGGCTCCATTTAGATAATACAGTTCAGATTTGGTTGCCGTACTATAGAATGGATATAAATTCACTTGAACACGTCCAGCATAGGATGCCAAAGTTAATCCCGCAAATTAGAAACCTTTCACATAAAGAGAGATTGACAAAGCTTAATTTACATTATAAATAAATAAATAAATAAATATGTTTATTCAGGAAAGGTACATACATAAAGTGATTTTACATAAGTGGATCGATTTATAGATAGAGCTAGTACATACAATGCCTAATGCCTACATAATAGAAGTAGGATCGCTTAATTGTTTCAAGCGTAGGATAGACATATATATGAATGAGTTTGGGTGGATATAAATAGGAGCTGCCTCGAATGGGCCAATAGGCCTTCTGCCGTTTCCTTGATTCTTATGTTTTTATAACAAAATACATCCCAAAAGAATAGAGTAGCTCAGGGCGCTATTTGTACCCTCGGCTATCAGTCCAGTGCCGCTATCAGTGTACTTGATTGTCAAGACTACGTCTGTTTGCGACCTTAGCTACCGGGCTATTACAATAAACATATAGAGTTTCTAATTATACACTCTATATTGCCTTCAGCTGTCCTGCCATGTACATATTCTCTTTCTTTTGCAGTGGAACTGTACCACCTCTTCGTTGCATTCCTTCCCCGGTGGTGTTAATTGTTTCTTTGTAATGTAATACATTCTTGCAAGGTATCACATTTTGTAACAGTACAAAATAAAGTTCCCATATATCTTGTTATACTTTAAAATACATTGTTAATTTCTTCCCAACTTTTATACTAAACTGAATAATTACCTCCCCCTCACTTCTCGTTAGTCTAATCCCCGAAGTCTATGTAATTTGTCTGCTAATGTCTTTTCATTTCATCCCCTCATCGTAATTTAACAATGCCCCTTCCGACCTGAGTTGAAACAAGTCCCAGTAGCAGTTGAATTATCCGTCTCTATTCTTGGACATCAAATATTAAAATATATTGGAAGAATAAATGCATATGGGAAGGTGTAGCGGTCATCTTAACGGGTGTAATATTTGAATCTCTCCTCTGGACACAACACCTTCCTGATCACCGTGACAAATGTGGATATTGGGCCTAAAGCCTCCTAATGCTACCCTTGGGGAGATGAGGTTCCGGGTAGGGAAGGGATGGGGGGAGGGAAAAGGAAGGAAAAGGGCTGTATAGACAGAAAGATAAGGGAAGAAAGGTGGTATCGAAGGAAAACATCAGAGAAGATTGAAGTTCGAAGCGTCGAGGAGCGCAGTAGTATAGTGATGGTGGAGAGAGTGAAATATTGTGCTGGGGGAACTGGGAGTAGGAGGGTAGGTTAAAGATAGGAGTGGCATGGGGGGGGGGGGGGAGTTTAAGGCAGATGAGGAAGTAGGGGTTGCTTGTGAGGTGGGGGAGGAGGTGAGGTAAGTTTGGAGACGGGAGGTGGCCTACCTTAATCCTGAGTAGCGTGGAAGTTTTGACAGGTACTGATGAGCGAGACAACTGGCTTATGATGAGCTCTTAATTACACACAGGTACACAGGTACATAGATTCACTTGGACACACATGCTCAAACGTACATAGGTACACAGGTACACAGGTGAGGGGCCAGGTAGCCTGGTGGATTGCGCACAGGATTCGTAATTCTGTGGCGCGGGTTCGATTCCCGCACCCGGCAGAAACAAATGGGCAAAGTTTCTTTCACCCTGAATGCCCCTGTTACCTAGCAGTAAATAGGTACCTGGGAGTTAGTCAGCTGTCACGGGCTGCTTCCTGGTGTGTGTGTGTACTCACCTAGTTGTACTCACCTAGTTGTGCTTGCGGGGGTTGAGCTCTGGCTCTTTGGTCCCGCCTCTCAACCGTCAATCAACAGGTGTACAGTTTCCTGAGCCTAATGGGCTCTATCATATCTACATTTGAAACTGTGTATGGAGTCAGCCTCCACCACATCGCTTCCTAATGCATTCCATTTGTCAACCACTCTGACACTAAAAAAGTTCTTTCTAATATCTCTGTGGCTCATTTGGGCACTCAGCTTCCACCTGTGTCCCCTAGTGCGTGTGCCCCTTGTGTTAAACAGCCTGTCTTTATCAACCCTGTCGATTCCCCTGAGAATCTTGAATGTGGTGATCATGTCCCCCCTAACTCTTCTGTCTTCCAACGAAGTGAGGTTTAATTCCTGCAGTCGCTCCTCGTAGCTCATACCTCTCAGCTCGGGTACTAGTCTGGTGGCAAACCTTTGAACCTTTTCCAGTTTAGTCTTATGCTTGACTAGATAGGGACTCCATGCTGGAGCCGCATACTCCAGGATTGGTCTGACATATGTGGTATATAATGTTCTGAAAGATTCCTTACACAAGTTTCTAAAGGCCGTTCTTATGTTAGCCAACCTGGCATATGCTGCTGATGTTATCCTCTTGATATGAGCTTCAGGGGACAGGTCTGGCGTGATATCAACCCCCAGGTCTTTCTCTCTCTCTGACTCTTGAAGTATTTCATCTCCCAAATGATACCTTGTATCTGGTCTCCTGCTTCCTACCCCTATCTTCATTACATTACATTTGCTTGGGTTAAACTCTAACAGCCATTTGTTCGACCATTCCTGCAGCTTGTCCAGGTCTTCTTGAAGTCTCAAGCTGTCCTCCTCTGTCTTAATCCTTCTCATAATTTTGGCGTCGTCAGCAAACATTGAGAGGAATGAGTCTATACCCTCTGGGAGATCATTTACGTATATCAGAAACAGGATAGGTCCAAGTACAGAGCCCTGTGGGACTCCACTGGTGACTTCACGCCAGTCTGAGGTCTCACCCCTCACTGTAACTCTCTGCTTCCTATTGCTTAGGTACTCCCTTATCCACTGGAGCGCCCTACCTGTTACTCCTGCCTGTTTCTCCAGCTTATGCATCAACCTTTTATGGGGTACTGTGTCAAAGGCTTTCCGACAGTCCAAAAAAATGCAGTCCGCCCACCCTTCTCTTTCTTGCTTAATTCTTGTCACCTGATCGTAGAATTCTATCAAGCCTGTAAGGCAAGATTTACCCTCCCTGAACCCATGTTGATGGGTTGTCACGAAGTCTCTTCTCTCCAGATGTGTTACTAGGTTTTTTCTCACAATCTTCTCCATCACCTTGCATGGTATACAAGTTAAGGACACTGGCCTGTAGTTCAGTGCCTCTTGTCTGTCACCCTTTTTGTATATTGGTACTACATTAGCAGTCTTCCATATTTCTGGTAGGTCCCCCGTTTCCAGTGACTTACTATACACTATGGAGAGTGGTAAGCAAAGTGCTCCTGCACACTCTTTCAATACCCATGGCGAGATTCCATCCGGCCCAACAGCTTTTCTCACATCCAGCTCCAATAGGTGCTTTTTGACCTCATCTCTTGTAATTTCGAACCTATCCAAGGTCACCTGGTTTGCTGCCACCTCTCCCAGCGCCGTGATATCTCCCTGTTCTATTGTAAAGACCTCCTGGAACCTTTTGTTGAGTTCTTCACACACCTCTTTGTCATTCTCTGTGTACCTGTCCTCGCCCACCCTAAGTTTAATCACCTGTTCCTTCACTGTTGTCTTCCTCCTGATGTGACTGTGTAGTAGCTTTGGTTCAGTCTTGGCTTTGTTAGCTATATCATTTTCATACCTTTTCTCAGCTGCTCTTCTCACACTGACATACTCGTTCCTGGTTCTCTGGTATCTCTCTCTACTTTCTGGTGTTCTGTTATTACGAAAGTTCCTCCATGCCCTTTTGTTCAGCTCTTTGCTTTCATACATTCCCTATTAAACCACGGATTCTTCCTTTGCTTCTCTGTTTTTTCCTGTTGGGCTGGGACAAACCTGCTTACAGCCTCCTGACATTTTTGGGTGACATAGTCCATCATGTCTTGTACGGACTTGGTTCCGAGTTCTGTGTCCCAATGTATATCCCATAGGAATTTATTCATCTCCTCATAGTTTCCCTTTCTGTACGCCAGCCCTTTGGTTCCCAGTTCTTTTTTGGGGGTGATAATTCCTAGCTCAACCAGGTACTCAAAGCTCAATACACTATGATCACTCATTCCCAAGGGGGCTTCCAACTTAACTTCCCTTATATCCGACTCATTTAGGGTAAATATCAAATCCAGCAAGGCTGGTTCATCCCCTCCTCTCATTCTTGTCGGTCCCTTGACGTGTTGACTTAGAAAGTTTCTTGTTGCCACATCCAGCAGCTTAGCTCTCCACGTGTCTGGGCCTCCGTGTGGGTCTCTGTTCCCCCAATCTATCTTCCCATGGTTGAAGTCTCCCATGATTAGAAGTCTGGATCCGTTCCTGCTAGCCACAGAAGCTGCTCTCTCTATTATATTGATGGTGGCCATGTTGTTTCTATCATATTCCTGTCTGGGTCTTCTGTCATTCGGTGGGGGGTTATATATGACTACTATTATAATTTTCTGTCCTCCAGTTGCAATGGTGCCTGATATGTAGTCCCTGAAACCTTCACAGTTCTGAATTACCATCTCTTCGAAACTCCAACCTTCTCTTAGTAGCAAAGCCACACCACCTCCTCCTCTCCCTTCTCTCTCTTTCTCACTACATAGTAGCCCTGTGGAAACACTGCATTTGTTATGATTTTCGTTAGCTTTGTTTCTGTGAGTGCTATTATGTCTGGGTTTTCTTCTAGTGCCCACTCTCCAAGTTCACTAGTTTTATTTGTAATCCCATCTATGTTAGTGTACATCGCCTTGAAGCTCACTTTCTTCTGTTCATTTACATATCCCTTTCTTGGCGAGTATTCTACTGGTGTGGGAAGCTGTTCCGTGGGTGAGAGGATCTGTGAGGTGGTTTGCAGGGTCGCAGAGGGTTTTGGGGGGGGGGTGGGGGTTTAAGGGAAGGGGGAACGGGTAGGGTGTGGGTTAAGGAGATAGGGGGGACATGGAGGATACGGGGTGAGGGGGGAGGAGGAATAGGGAGGGTATGGGATGAAGGGGGAAGGGGGACTGGGGGGAAAGGTGGGAGGGGGGACATGATGGGAATGGGGATGGGGTGTCGGGGTCAGAATGGGGTGGGGGGGGAGGGAGGGTTGGGTGGGGGCAGGTAGGGTGAGGGGAAGGAAGGGTTTCTATGCAGAGGGGGTTGGTGGTGTTGCCCCCCCCTCTGGTGTTGCTGGGATGCTGGTTTTGGGTTCCCCTCTTGTCTCTGGGACTGCTGTGTTGGGGGCTGTGATTTCCTGGTTTGCTCCTCTCTCCCTGCGCTTCCTCCTTGCCTCTGCTGCCCTGGCTCTCTCCTCCTTCGTCCTGTCCCTCTGCAGGAATACTTGTTTGTATCCCTCCACATGTTGGAGACGACTCTTCTTTTCTAGAATATCCTCCTTGTGGTTTCGTTTGCAAACACCACCTTTATAAGTCGGTTTCTGTCCCCTGTTGTACCAGCCCAACCTGAAAACCTTCTCAATGTGTGCANATCTATATATATATATATATTATATATATATATATATATATATATATATATATATATATATATATATATATAAGTCTATATGTAATATATATCAGCCTATAAAATTGTGAGGTGATGTGAGGCAGTCTACTCGGTACACGGGGACTCTTAAATATCACAAGTAAACTGAAGTGTAAAGAAATGTTAAGGGGTAAAGCTATTTAAAGACTTTGTTGATAACTTAGTGTTATGAGGGCGCTCGCGAGCAGCTTGCTGGACGGGCTATGATCGGAGGGTTACGACCCACGATACAAGTGGCACTTGCATATTTTAATTATCAAAAAGAGAAAATATTTGTTATATATTTGTAGGATTCATCAAGCGGTTTTCGTTTTCTTCAAAGATAATTTAAGGTAGACTTGTTTGAACTTGCAAAAGGTAAGTCCCCTTAGAAAACAAAAATCAAACTTTATATCAACGTTTGATCAAGTGGTTATATGGGTTATAACGAGTGTACGTACGTATAGTGGCCACAGGTCATTACATTCACTTATAACGACTATATCAAACATTAGGAAATAGCGAAGATTTGTACACTGAGAAACATTTGCCTATTATGGGCATGTGTTTTAGCTACGATCTTAGTCAGCGTATAAAGATCATTTCCGGGCTCTCCAGGTGTTGTCATAAGCTCTTAAGCACGAGCCTACGGAGTCCATAGCATAGCATTTGGGTCTCTTAAGCTGCGGGGGCCGGTAAGAGCCCAGTCCGTCCTCCTGTTTAGCTAGTAGTTACAGTAACCATGTGAACCATAGTACATATATTGACGTAATGGACAATTAGAACGTAGAATTTGGCACTACTGAATTTGGAGAAACTGGAAAAGGTTGTGTATTTATGTTGCTAATAAAACATAACCTGACCTAACCTAATCCTCCAAGGCCTAATGCAGGCTGAGGCCTAATATAGCACATATATGTGCCATGCTAGACCTAGGAATACTTATGTTTGGCTTTTAACTTATTTTTTTCCAGACTCAATAAAGTGAACAGTACCAAATTCATCTAAGTAATTTTCCATTACGTCAGTAGGTGTACGATGGTCCACATAGATACATAAAATATTATCTAAACAGGAGGACGGGTTGTGAAGGATCGGCACCCTGTACCAGCGTGAATATTATGGCCTCGTAGTGACGCCACGCCCCTCCTGTACACCATATCCAGAATACAACATTATATCTTTATTTTCGGCAGGTTAGGATAGGCAATTTTGGTTTAGATTAGGATAGGTTGGATTGCGATGGGTTAGGTTAGGAGTGGCTAAGTTAGATTAGGATAGGTTAGGTTGGCTTAGGTTAGGTTTGTTTACAGAGTGGCAATGAAGAAAAGGGGTACATACTTCTCTAGAGGCTGGCTGCCTCCTTGGGCACACTTCCAATCCCCTTTAGACAAGACATTATTTGAATTTGTTTGAGGCAGTATGACTTAGCTTGCGACACTATGACATAGCGCGAGACAGTATGACGTAGTTTGAGGCAGTATGACGTAGTTTGAGGCAGTATGACGTAGCTTGAGGCAGCATGACGTAGCTTAAGACAGTATGACGTAGCTTAAGACAGCATGACGTAGCTAGAGGCAGCATGACGTAGCTTGAGGCAGCATGACGTAGCTTGAGGCAGCATGACGTAGCTAGAGGCAGCATGACGTAGCTTGAGGCAGCATGACGTAGCTTGAGGCAGTATGACGTAGCTTGAGGCAGTATGACGAAGCTTGAGGCAGTATGACGTAGCTTGAGGCAGTATGACGTAGCTTGAGGCAGTATGACGTAGCTTGAGGCAGTATGACGTAGCTTGAGGCAGTATGACGTAGCTTGAGGCAGTATGACGTAGCTTGAGGCAGTATGACGTAGCTTGAGGCAGCATGACGTAGCTTGAGGCAGTATGACGTAGCTTGAGGCAGCATGACGTAGCTTGAGGCAGTATGACGTAGCTTGAGGCAGCATGACGTAGCTTGAGGCAGTATGACGTAGCTTGAGGCAGCATGACGTAGCTTGAGGCAGTATGACGTAGCTTGAGGCAGCATGACGTAGCTTGAGGCAGCATGACGTAGCTTGAGGCAGTATGACGTAACTTGAGGCAGTATGACGTAGCTTGAGGCAGCATGACGTAGCTTGAGGCAGTATGACGTAGCTTGAGGCAGCATGACGTAGCTTGAGGCAGCATGACGTAGCTTGAGGCAGCATGACGTATAGCGTGACTTAGGATACCCCCCTTCCCTGGTCAGCCCGAGTGGTTTCAGGCCCAAGATGTTTGTCTGGTGGTCTGTGACCAAAAAGCGGGATAGAGCCATATCATATTCTTCCCCTACTTCTTGTCTTTCGGGTGGATTAGCACATCTCGATGCTAATCCACGCTAATCCAGGCTGATCCTGGTGTGTGTGCCCGGCCTCCCATCGCGAGGTCCCCAAGAGTCAATTGAACCATTCTGACCTGACCTGTCAGCGTCCCCTGTGTACTCACCTAGTTGTACTCACCTAGTTGTGTTTGCGGGGGTTGAGCTCTGGCTCTTTGGTCCCGCCTCTCAACCGTCAATCAACAGGTGTACAGATTCCTGAGCCTATTGGGCTCTATCATATCTACACTTGAAACTGCGTATGGAGTCAGCCTCCACCACATTACTTCCTAATGCATTCCATTTGTCAACCACTCTGACACTAAAAAAGTTCTTTCTAATATCTCTGTGGCTCATTTGGGCGCTCAGTTTCCACCTGTGTCCCCTTGTGCGTGTTCCCCTTGTGTTAAATAGACTTGTCTTTATCTACCCAATCAATTCCCTTCAGAATCTTGAATGGTGTGTGTGTGTGTGTGCGTGCGTGCGTGCGTGCGTGCGTGCGGCGGCCTAGCTGGGTCTGCCCGGTGATGATGTCTGGGATGGTGATCACCAT
>WNGS01162682.1:65682-79675 GCA_020271785.1 Procambarus virginalis
CTGTTGGTGTTGGTCGTAATTATTTGATTATAACACAGTAGTCAATGACGCACATTAAGCCCTGGTTTCATGTTGTTGTTGTTAAAGATTCGCTACCTGGAATGTAAAATTCCAAGTAGCACGGGCTATGGTGAGCCCGTAGGCTTTGTGTCCCTGGTTTCAGTGCTTGGCCAGCCCATATAAACTCTTATAACTCAACACAAGTAAATACCGTAAATGTCATTAGTAAATCCTTTGACCTTCATAGTGATAATATTGCAGTAATAGTAATATTGACAGTATAGATAATTAAGTTTCAGCAATATATTTGATGCTATTTTTATCTCTGCATTATTAACGTTGACGTTTATTATGGACAAGTTGGTAAAATATCTCAAACTGTCCCCTCCACGGGTGTGGCATTTTCCTGACCTGGGGATTTTTTCAGCCATTATCTCTAACATTATTTTGGTCTAATTCCATTCGAATTAGACAGATTTTGCTTCAGATGTTCAATAAACCTTTTATTTATCTAGAATTTGTGTAACGTTTGGGCTTTAATTATTGTATATTATCTCGATTTAGCTATTCATTAAAATAATGATATTATGAAGAATATTTTGAAAAAGACTACACCAAAATTAAGTCTGCTGACTATCCCCAAAAAGCACCATTTACTTATTTTTTAAAAGCTCCCGTTGCAAATTACCACCTCTAGCCTGCCAATTACAGCCTATTTGAACCTATTAACGCCAGAAGTCAGGAGGCAGGAGGAAGGTCGAGGGAAGATTGAGCCAGGAAGGAGGGAAAGTTGAATCAGGAGGGAGGAGGAGCGAGAAGAGTTGAATCAAGAGGGAGAAGTTAGAAGAGAGATGAACCAGAAGGGAGCTACGGGGAGAGTTGAGCCAGGAGGAGGAGGAGGAGGAGTTAATCAAACGAGAGGGAAAGGTATGGAACCAGAAGAAAAAAAAGGAGGGAGAATTGAGCACGGGGTGCCAAAGCCTATAAGAATACCAAAGAAAGACATTACAGATCAAAATGGAAAAGTGCATATAAAAGAAGGAACTTAGGCATCAACATACCGCACAGTGTAGCACAATTAAGAAAACAATTAGCGTTAAAGTAATTTCGAAGACGTACATTGACCGCCACACAGCAGGGCAATATCACGATCTGCGGGATGGTACAAGAATTCCACCAACTATGAACTGCTGAACCACTTATTTTGTTAAAAGGGTACACAATAAAATAAAAGATAACCTTCCACCACATCAGTTGGATATCCAGGAGAAATGGAAATTGGCTTCCAGCTTGCAGGAGATGGACTCACCCTTGGGCTAGACGGTAGAGCGACGGTCTCGCTTCATGCAGATCGGCGTTCAATCCCCGACCGTTCAAATGGTTAGGGCACCATTCCTTTCCCCGTCCCATCCCAAATCCTTATCCTTACCCCTTCCCAGTGCTATATAGTCGTAATGGCTGGCGCTTTCCCTTGATAATTCCTTCCTTCCTTGCAGGAGATGGGGAAACAGCACCACAGAGAAATGTCCGACTTACTACTGGGACAGTATATGACGATGGAAGAGTTACAGATCAAACCATGCTACCACTGATATTTAACAACCCAGATGAAGCTGTAAAATACATCGTATACAGATAACCTTACTGAAACTACCTACACAACCACAACCACACCCACCATCATCAGCTCTACCACCTCAACCATCACCTCTTATCACCACCACCACCTATACCAGTAAGGTTATTACCTCTACCCCACCATCGCCCTTTACTATCACCATCACCTCTACTACCACCACCATCGCCCTTTACTATCACCATCACCTCTACCACCACCATCGCCCTTTACTATCACCATCACCTCTACCACCACCATCGCCCTTTACTATCACCATCACCTCTACTACCACCACCATCGCCCTTACTATCACCATCACCTCTACCACCACCATCGCCCTTTACTATCACCATCACCTCTACCACCACCATCGCCCTTTATATCACCATCACCTCTACCACCACCGTCAGCCTTTACTACCACCATAGCCACAACCACTACCTTTACGGGCTATTCACGCCCGTGCCACCTCTTGGGTGGCTTAATCTTCATCAATCAATTAATACCTTCAGGATAGACCAATGGAACCGGATCTCACAAACCTGGAGGATAGAAGAAACAGGGGGCTATAATAACTACATAAAAACATTGACGGAATAGACATGATGGATAAGGACAGCCTCTTTAAATTGAAAGAAATTACAACGAAAAGACATAAGTGAGAATCGGAAAAAAGCAAGGAAGGAAGGAAGGAATTATCAAGGGAAAGCGCCAAGCCATTACGACTATATAGCACTGGGAAGGGGTCAGGATAAGGCTTTGGGATGGGACTGGGGAAAGGTATGGTGCCCCAACCACTTGGACGGTCGGGGATTGAACGCCGATCTGCAAGAAGCGAGACGCCGCTCTACCGTCCAGGAAAAAAACAAATGAATCAAAGAAATGCAAGTAAATATTTGTACCTTGTACGTGTGGCGAACAAGTAGAGTTGTCGAGGCCTCCTCCGTCCACAGCTTTAAGGACTGATTCTGCATATAATTTTAAAGACAGATTAGTTAAATAATAAAAGCAATAGGTACAACAAGGGCAGTAGGGGAGACATGAAGAGCTAGTACCTCACTTCCTCATAGTGAGGTACTATGATGGGTAAACTCTGATTGGTAAGCGCTATCACCACTACCACACCATTGCCTCTACCACTACCATCACCAGTGCCACCAACAACAACAACAACAATAATAATAACAACATCACCACTGTGTATCACAGTGGTGATGGTGCCATCACCACTAGCACCACCACCACCAACAACAACAATAACAACAACAACGCCAACAAGAACAACAACATCACATCTACCACCATCATCACCTCAACTACGACCATCACCGCTACCCCTGTCACTCGCTTCATTGCCCTCATTTCCCTAATCATTTCCTCCTGTTGCTGTGGAATTGAGCCTGGCGCCACCCCTAATTATGATTTATATTAGGAAATGACCAGTCTGTATCAGGAAGGCAGTTTAGCTGTGTCGTTTATGAGGTCGATGTGTATACGCGGAGCTGCTCTATAATGAGGGCAGCTTCATTCGCAAGTCTTTCTATATATTTGTCTTTAGTGTAGATATATGGCGCCGAAGTTTGCCATAGACTCTATGACTTTTCCAGCTGATTACCGGTTATACCTTGTAATTTTATTTGTGTTTGCGGGCGCGCGAGGGGCGAACTTACCTGTATGTGTTTCATTGGTTAACTTTCAGGTCCTGGGTCCTACCCAAGGACCTGAAGGTTTTCCCCTTTTTCTCTTGGGTTTGTTCGTATCTACTTTTGAATCCTTGTATGGTGTCTGCCTCCACCACCCCACAATCCCTGTATGGTGTCTGCCTTTATCTTACAATATTGCAGTCCAACGTAACACTGTGCGACTTTCTTTACGTGTCATACACACCCACAGCTAACATGAGGGACTGTAACAGTAAAATATTTCTGCTAGAATGTCGAAATTTCTGTAATGGAGTTGATGTTGGGTTTTATTTGTATTTTAGTGCATTTTTCTGGACATACACGATGGCACTCGCTAGAGTTTTGCGCCATTTCCGTCTTCATCCCTCTGTGACATGTGATTTATGAGTTGATGTAGCCAGTAAGAGGTGACATTGACGTCACTCATCGACGTCCTCGCACATGGAAGAACCTTGAAATTGCAGGCACTCTGTTCTCTGACATCAAAGAATAAACACTCATTATCAATGCAATGTGATCAGCCCCGAGTTGGACTCGTCTATTGAGCTCTATATATAAGCCCGAGCCATTGTTTTGAAGATGGACGATTATGGGAAAAATAACGGCACAGGAGGGCTGTGTCTCTAGCAGCAGTTGTCAACAACAGGAAGAAATTAGACGAATCTTTGAACAACCGGAACTGAGTGCTCTGCCGGGTCACAAGGTACTACCTGCTTCACGGTGTTCCTCATGTAGACACTTGTCTACCTGGTTTAGTCACACTAGATCAACAAGTAGTCAACACTGATGTCTGGTGAGCAACATTGAGTTATCTGTAACACTACTGCAGTTCTTCATCCCAGGCATTCAACTATTGTGTATGGTGACCAGTGATGATATTCTATATTGTGCGGCTTAGGAACCAGATTCCAGTATTAATCCCACGTAGTGAAGGCTCATTGCGACGGTGCTCTATTTGATGTCAATAAGAAATATACACAGTGAAACCGGATGACATCTATTCATGGAGGAGGAACTACCTCAGGGTTGTGAGTAATTAACAATCTTCTGTGAAATACTACAGGTAACTCCTTTCATCTCGGTGTGTGAGGTAGAAGATGAAGGAGGATATGGTGCTTCTGTTATTGCATTGCTATTTCTAGTTCATGGACCGTAAGTGTTAAAGCAGAGATTGATAAGTTTAATTGAAGGTCCTCTGAGGGGTTATTTGGAGGAAAGTTGTTTTAAACTATTGCAGCTCAGAACCCAATAGGCCGTTCTTAGGGTAAAGTGATGATAATGACCAACCAGACGCCCTGATTAAACACCTCGATAGTTATCTAGATATTTGTGATGGCCTGAAAGCATATTATAGTTGCAATAATAGTGCACTTGTAAACTGACAAGTCAGAACCATTGTCCTAAATAGAGGATATTCTCATGTTATAACGTTATTGTATTATAAATAGATGGTTTAAATAAAAAAATTATTCTTAACTAGTTGTCTTTGAAACTGAAGATTTTGGGTTTTCTGTAAACGATATTGTAGGGGATACTCAAATAGTTTTCAAAATTCATATTTCACATGTTAGAGTGTGAAATACCCTTCACGTAATGAAACCTAATCTAACCAAACCTAACCTTAGCCTAACCTACCCATGGATAAGGAGTAGATAATAGCACAAATTTTGTGGTAGTTTGAAGTGGTTACCTATAGGATACCTACTCAGGACAGATTAGGAACCCAGAGTGCACTGTAACACACCACAGTCCACAATTCTGCCTCCAACACATCAAGCTCAATACACTTTGCATTTGTACTGAGAAGGTACTTTTGTTCTTTTGGNCAGTCATGGCGACTGTCATGGCGCCGTCCAAATGCAATCACCATAATAATGGTGTTTCAACTATGTGATAGTCACTCCAGGTAAACGAGTATAGCCAAAGATTAAGAGTAATGAACACATCCAACAGGAGCCTTGATGAGGGTTCGAACCTATGCGCCTGGTGTTCCCAGGCGCGCTAGAATCTAGTCGACTGCCAGGCGCACATCGTTCGAATGGTTTAGCATTGTATAGTTCGAACGGTACAACAGGCGCCTTCATCAAGGCACCTGTTGGATATGTTAATTGATATATCACTTTAATGTGATTTCTCTGTGTATTTAGAGTAAGTATACGTTAATAAATATATACCAAAATACATAAAGTAACGAATGAGAACAAAATACATGAAACATCAACCGAAGAAACACGAACCCTGATTAAATACTGTAAGACGTCGAAACCTCAAAACGCCATAACCACCAGAAGCCACAGACAGGATCCAGATGAGATAGCGAGCCCAGGGAGAACTAGGCCTATATGATAATGTGACCTGTGGAGAGATCTAGAAAGCAAGCCCCGAGAGGAGCCTAAGAAAGTGACGCCTACAGAAACCTCCTAGGAGTGACCCTTGTGGGAAACTGAGGAGTGACCCATGTGGGAAACTGAGGAGTGACCCATGTGGGACACCGAGGAGTGACCCATATGGGAAACCGAGGAGTGACCCATGTGGGAAACCGAGGAGTGACCCATATGGGAAACCGAGGAGTGACCCATGTGGGAAACCGAGGAGTGACCCATATGGGAAACCGAGGAGTGACCCATATGGGAAACCTAGAAGGGACCCATATGGGAAACCTAGAAGTGACCCATATGGGAAACTTAGAAGTGACCCATATGGGAAACCTAGAAGTGACCCATATGGGAAACCTAGAAGTGACCCATATGGGAACCTTGAAGTGACCCATATGGGAAACTTAGAAGTGACCCATATGAGAAACCTAGAAGTGACCCATATGGGAAACCTAGAAGTGACCCATATGGGAAACCTAAAAGTGACCCATATGGGAAACCTAAAAGTGACCCATATGGGAAACCTAGAAGTGACTCATACAGGGATCTAGATCAAAGTCACTGAGAGAGGCCTGGTAAAGAGTCGCAAGACGATGAACCTGAGAGTGAACACGTCCGTGAGAGGGAAGAATGACTTCTAGAACAGCATCCTATCTCCCCAGAGACAGGATGTCTCCCCAGGACAGCCTTTGGAGAGAGGGAGAGAGAGATGCATCTCAATGAATATTCTTGCGAAGATTCAGAACAGTGGTAGTTGATAAAAGTGTGCAGACAGAAATGTTTGTGTAATATTGAATTATATTTATTTTTAAATATTTAAACTGACTTTGCAATATTTAAAATTAATAATCTTACAATATTTTCGCTGTGCAACATCCAAAGAAGCTATATGGTGCAATATTAAACGCATAAATTTGGTATATTTTAATATTTTATATTGCAGTATTGAAATACTTCATTGTTCAAATAACTAAAAACGCTTCATTGTGCAATATTAAGACCTTAATTATGTAATGATAAAATTCTTCATTATGCAATATTAAAATGTCCCAGTATGCATGATTGTAATTTTGTATTATGAAACATTGTAAATGCAGCATTGTACAATATTGGATATGCATTAATCTGGAAGATTGAAAAACTTTATTTTGCAACAGTACAACTGTATCGCTATACAAAGTTGGAAATTTATATTTACGGAACAATGAAAATATATCATTATACAATGTTGAAAATGCTTCATTGTGCAATATTTAAAATGCTTCATACTACAATAGACTATTGAAGCATTGTCATGTTGCAATATTTAAAATACAATATTTTATGATATATTGTACATTCTTGAAAAAGCTCCATTATACAGTTTCGAGCATTCTTAATTGGACAATTGTAAAAATACTTTGCAATATAATACTGAACATGCTTCATTATGCAATATTAAAATTTTATCATGAAGAATTATTGAAAATACTAATTGTGTAATATTAACACTGCTTTATTGTGGCGTCTTATTGGAAATGTTTGAAGGTGCAGTGTTGGAAAATGCTGCAAGGTGTAATACTGAAAATTATTCTAGGTGCAGTATTAAAAATGCTTCATGTTGCAATATTAAAAATGCTTCATGTTGCAATATTAAAAATGCTTAATGTTGCAATATTAAAAATGCTTCATGTTGCAATATTAAAAATGCTTCATGTTGCAATATTAAAAATGCATCGTGATGCAATACTGAAAATGCATCATGATGCAATACTGAAAATGCATTATGTTGTAATATTGAAAATGCTTCATTGTGCAATAATGAAAATACTTCAAGGGGCAATATTCAAAATTCTTCAAATTGCAATGTTAAAACGCCTTCAAGTTGCAATATTGAAAATGCTTAAAGTTACAATATTGAAAATGCGTCAAAGTGCAATGTTGAAAATGCTTGAAGGTGCAATATTGAAAAGGCTTCAGGGTGCAATATTGGAAATGCTGCAAGGTGTAATGTTGAAAATGCATGAATGTGCAATGTTCAAAACAGTGCTTAGCAGTAACACCCAGTGTCCGTAATCAGATAGCTAGTAGGAAAACCTCTTAACCAAAATTCTTCTCCAAAATACCGCTTTCAGCAACAACTCGTGCCATACAGGCAGCGACACAGGTATCACCTTGTAAGGTAAATTACCACTGGAGCACCTCTAGCCTGAGACTCCAGGCCTACTCCATATCCGGGATGTCTAGTGGCTCTGCACGACTGGGTACGTGGCAGCCAAGCCTACTAGACCGTGTGACGTTGCCATAGGCATAGACGGCACCATTCATATGCTACTGAGCTGCGTCTTAGCCTGGGTCTGCCGAGCAACAGGCAGCAACACGAGACTTACAGGCATCAACGAAATATACAGGCTACAACACAAGACACACAGGCATCAACAAGATATACAGGCATCAGTAAAATATACAGGTATCAACAGAAGACATACGGACATCAACGAGATATACAGGCAGCAACACAATATATACAAGCATCTGCAAAATATACGGGCAGTAACACAACATACAGGAAGTAACACAACATACAGGAATCAGCAAGTAATAAAGGCATCAGCAAGATATACAGGTAGCAACACGACATACGGCCATCACCGAGATATTGAAGTATCAACAAAATATATATAGGCTGTAACACAAGAAATACATCATACATCAACGAAATATACAGGCATGAGCAAAAGATATACAGGCATCAATAAGATATAGGCTTCAACACAAGACGTACAGGCAGCAACACGTGTCATTCACACTGAACCACATTTTTCACAAGGACGCGCAACACCAACGTGGATCAGATTATTCATTCTGTCCCTGGCCTGTGTGAGGTAACCTCTCAGCGCAGCCATCCGGCGCTCTCCACGGAGACCATCTCGCCTTACATACACATATATCGAGGTCAGTCATCCTGTAGACACAACATGTACAGAGCTATTATCCTTCAAGATATGTCTGCTACAGTACCATAATTAGTACCATCCGCGATATATGTATTCTACAGTGCAAGGCGCTACTATCCCTCACGGTATGTAGACTACAGTACAGCCGGTTAGGTTTACCGAGGCACAGAGGCGCTCATGCATAATAATCTGACCGCATATTCATGCACGTGCGTCAAATCTCAACAGTTCTCATGCGCACAAGGCTGGCGTTCCTGTTAAGTTGAACAGCAACGTGTAATGTCTGATAAAGCTACATATAGTTGTTGAGAATTATGATAATGTTTATAAGTACGATGTATTCACATATCACAATAACAATAGAATGGTGTATTGGTTAGAAAATTTCCCTTGTCAATCATTTGTTTAGTGGACAAATATATATATATATATATATATATATATATATATATATATATATATATATATATATATATATATATATATATAGAGAGAGAGAGAAGTGTGGCTCTCAAAATTCTAATATAAATTGTATATACTTCATGTGTTTCCTCCCATTCCCTCCTTACCCCTTCAGAATGCCCTACTCCCGTCCCCCCTTCTCATCCCCCACTCAATAAATAAAGGCTCTCCGCCGCTTCTCCCCTAAATCATCGTAACTACCGCCACCACTACTGGAATCTCAGTAATTGGACATTTAATTCCTCTTACATATATCATTTATCCCCCCACTCCTGGGTGGTGGTGGAGGGGGAGGGGGTCACTCATTGGGTTGGAGGGGGGCGGGCCCTTGGGAGGCACTCTTGGGAGAAGGGAAGAACTTACTGGATAGAGCGCGAAGGGCCAGGTGGTGCTGGAAGAAGAGGTTTGGAGGCCAAGTGGCAGCTGGTGACAGGGAGGTGGCGGAAGTGGAGGCTGGGGGCATGGGAGGCCCGGCGCCCCCCAAATGCCCCAGTAACGTGGGCACGGGTGGCCCCAGCCTACGGACCTCCTCTTCCCGCTCCAGTCGGGACTCGAACCGGGCATCGTCTTCAGGCTCCGAGTCGACGTTGATTTCCTCATCGGCGTCTCCGTCGTCGTCACAGCCGTCGTGCGTCGCCTTCAGGGATAATCTGTCTTCAGCGGGCGGCGTGAGTGGGTGGAGGGCAGGAGGCGTGTGTGTGGCAGGGGGGAAAGGAAGGCCACCTGGGTTGGAGCCCTTGGGCGCCTCCTTGGGCGTAGAGGTGGCGAGGATGGAGTCCACGGAGAAGGAGAAACTCTTGCGACTGACGGCGCTGAAAGCGGAGTTGTGGCTGGGCCTGACGGCCTCCGCGGCCACCACGCCCGACATGACGCTTGCTGACACTGCCTTCGCCTCGCTTCCCTCTTCACCACAACCTTCACTGAAATATTTCCTAAGTTTAATCGTGTAATTAAATTCTTCCGCGTGTCTCCGAGTTAGATACCGTCATAATCAGTCACCATACCGCCGCTGTAGCGCCAGTGAGAGCGGACTAGCTAGCACTTGAGGTGTACTAGAGGCCACACGCAGCCCCAAGTGCCACTCACCACTTCCCAAACATCAACATCCGCATATAAATGGGTGAGGGAAGAGGCTGCCCCGGCGGATATGACTGTTTACACAAGTTATCAATTCACGAGCAGACTGGTAACATACACCTCCCAGCTGCCAACCCACTAACTGGGAACCCCGCGCTCCGGGGACACCCCTCGAGCCCAGCCCCGCCTACCTCTCGCACTCTAGCCAATCACAGCCCACGACACTAATAGGGGGAGGGGCCTGTGACCTGCTTGCAGCCAGTCAGCGTGAAGATTAGTAAACACTCGGCACGGGCCATTAGGTTTATGGCAAGATTTACAGTTCGGGTGCTTGTCGCTGTGACACGCCGGGTGGACTCAACCCGGGGAAAACCAAGGCGACAAGGGAAAGTCCGCCAGCAAGAGGGAGCTTACTGCGCGTCAGGTAGCGGGAAGTAGTGACGGTAATGAAATGGAAATCAACATCACCTCATCGGCCTTAATTGAGTAAGTGAGAGTTTGTCTAACTAGTGAGGGGTGGGCAAATATGGAGAGGGGAGAAGAGAGAGGAAGAAAGAGGGAAAAGTGATAGAAAGAGTGAAGAAATTAGAAGGAAGAAGTGGACACGAAAGCAACGAAAAAAAGAGGGGAAGGAGGATTGAAGATGAGGGGAGAAGCTGTTAGTAGATGTGGGAGTGACCCATGTGGGAAACCGAGGAGTGACCCATGTGGGACACCGAGGAGTGACCCATGTCACTCCTAGTATCTCATGACTGACCATCAGCTGACAAGGACAGTTAACTGAGCCGTGGGGGAACCAGTCGATTGAGCCGTGGGAAACCAGTCGACTGGGCCGTGGGGAACCAGTCGACTGGGCTATGGGGAACCAGTCGACTGGGCCGTGGGGAACCAGTTGACTGGGCTGTGGGGAACCAGTTGACTGGGCCGTGGGGAACCAGTCGACTGGGCCGTGGGGAACCAGTCGACTGGGCTGTGGGGAACCAGTCGACTAGGCCGTGGGGAACCAGTCGACTGGGCTGTGGGGAACCAGTTGACTGGGCTGTGGGGAACCAGTCGACTAGGCCGTGGGGAACCAGTCGACTGGGCTGTGGGGAACCAGTCGACTGGGCTATGGGGAACCAGTCGACTGGGCCGTGGGGAACCAGTCGACTGGGCCGTGGGGAACCAGTCCTGGATAATTTACAATTCCTGGCTTGATTACTTGACAAAGGAAGCACTAAATGAAGCCTCATTTATCTGGTGACTTTCATCGACCTATCATTTGTGTTTGTATAAGTGCAGCACATTACACCAGCATACACTTGTGTATACTATATATCAGTAGACTCTCGTATATACTATATTAGAAGGAACACCCGGCGGCGCCCGGCTTATCTCCCACCTTCTCCATTCCCATTTTCACTAAATACTGTCATCATCAATAAGCTGCATAAGAGAATCTAATGTTTAATATGCTAGATGAATCTTAGGATGGATTTTTTTTATATAACGAGATTGGAAATTTGTGTAATTTGCCATTTCATGCGACGGAGGTGTGTGTGTGGGGGGGGATATTTGTGTTATCCCCCCCGCACACACACAT
The DNA here is from genome assembly GCA_020271785.1 of Procambarus virginalis. Classification (NCBI taxonomy): domain Eukaryota; kingdom Metazoa; phylum Arthropoda; class Malacostraca; order Decapoda; family Cambaridae; genus Procambarus; species Procambarus virginalis. The sequence continues at coordinate 77,415 of WNGS01162682.1, forward strand.
TGTGAATATCGACTGGGCAGTCGACATTTTGGCAAATATCACGTTGTGATATTTGCCAAAGGGACACCGAGCTCGACCTTGACCACCCAGTGTCCGTCCCGTATCCCATACCATTCACCCTGCAAAGGTTCGTGAGACTAGCTCCAAGCGTCTGGAGTTCAACCTTATACAGACATTCTCTCTTAAAGATATCATATAAGTAGCACTTGTATATACAATATATACCGGCATATGCTTCTGTGTACTACACATCAGCATTTACGTGTATACCATACATCATAGACTTGTATATAACATATACCACTCTACACGTATGTATACCATACACCACTACACTTGTATATACCATACACCACTACACTTATACATACTATACACCACGCTACCCAACACACACATACATGCTCATACACACACATTACACATGGTTAAAATTAACAGATACATAAGCGCACATGTACAAAGTTATTGCATAAATACACAAACATCTACCATACATGCACACTTTGAAAAGTAGACGGATTAAATTATTTCACGTCACTGGAAGATGGATGGAATTGTCAAGGGAATCGTAATTATATCTTACAAATTTTTCAGAATAGACAGGGCGGACAAGGACAGGCCAATTGCCCTGTGTGGTACAGAAACAAGGACTCACTGTCAAATGAACCACAAGAGACACTCAAAAGATTTGCTTCAGTGTTGTTAAAATAGAATTTACCAAGAAGTGAAGTGTTGGTGGAAGACTCCATACACATGTTCAGTGGTAGATGTGACAGACGTTGAGTGTCGGGACCAAAGAGCTTAAGTTCAACCCCCACTTTCACGGGGTTGGGAAGTATCAGTCAAGAGGAAAAAAGGGGGAATAATATAGTAAATGAAGGGTATAGACATTGAAAATATTTTCACTCGTTCATAAATTATCACTCGTTCATAACGTTATAGCATCAGGGAGGCTGTATCCTGTGCCACCTTCCTCTTACACACACACACGCACACGCACACACACACACACACGCACACACACACACACACACACACACACACACACACACACACACACACACACACACACACACACACACACAACACACACACACACAGACAAGATGAGGGGAGATGGATAGAGAAGGCAGAAGGTGATGGTTTTGCTGTTACAACAGTTGATGGAATGTGTGTGTGTGTGTGTGTGTGTGTGTACTCACCTTCAATAGGTGAGTACACACACACACACACACACACACACACACACACACACACACACACACCACACACACACACATACACACACAAACACACACACACACACACACATTCCATCAACTGTTGTAACAGCAAAACCATCACCTTCTGCCTTCTCTATCCATCTCCCTTCATCTTGCCTCCATTCTTGTTACCCTTCTTCCTCCTAAAACCCGCACACCGTTCCCTCTATGGTAACAAGATACCCACCTCCCTCATCATTCCCTCACTACTACCCACTTATCTGCCCCCCTCCTAGTAATACTACGCTCCTTCCTTATCTCCCCCTCCCTGCTAGTAACACCACGCTCCTTCCTTATCTCTCCTCCTAGTAACACTTTGCCCCTCCCTTATCTGCCCCCCTCCCTACTAACACCTTGTTCCTTCCTTATCTCTCCTTCCTCCTAGTAACACCACGCTCCTTCCTTATCTCGTCTCCCTCCCGAGTAACCCCTCCATAATGATCTACAACCCCCCCCCCCTCACTTTTCCCGCTATATTAACCCCTCGTTTCCCCTCCATCCATAATAATCCTTCAGACCTCCCGTCATATTAACTTGTCACTCCTCTTTGTTATCCCTCGCCATCCCTCATAGTAACCAAACCCTCCTAGTAGACCCATCTCTCTACCCCCCCCCCGCTCCTCCTCCTAGTCATCCCTCACCTCTCTCACCTCTCTCACCTCTCCCTCCCTGCCACTTTAACCCCGCATCCCTCCAGGTAACCTCTCACCCTCTCTGTTATATTAACCCCCTCACCAATGCCTCATCTCCCCCCTTACTCTCTAGTAACTCCTTACCTATCCCTCCCTAGTATTAGTAACCAATCGTCCCTCTCTCTTATTTCCCCTCACCCTTCTAGTGACCACTCACCCCCAGATGATACTAGTATCTGGCCTACTGCTCCCCCTACGCCTATCTTCATTACGTTACATTTGTTTGGATTAAACTCAAACAACAATTTGTTCGACCATACCTTCAGCTTGTCTAGGTCTTCTTTGAAGCTAAAGCAGTCCTCCT
>WNGS01162682.1:81192-99594 GCA_020271785.1 Procambarus virginalis
ATGTGCCATATTAACCCCTCGTCCCTCCTTCCCCTCCCTAGTAACCATGTGTAACTAAACAGAGTCTAATGGTAGTCAGGGTCCATATTTACGGCCGTTTCATAGACATAAGTGCTCTTTTGGCAAAAATTATGGTGGGGTGATCGACCATACAGAAGGGACCGTGGGTGGGAGAGGGGTCGACGGAACGGGTTAGGGGGGGAGGATAGGGAGGGGGACGATAGGAGGATAGGCAAGGGGGGGGGGCAAACGTGGCCAAAAAGAGGGAAAACCGCTTATCGGAGTTCCTCCTTAATGCTATGTTTGTGTTGGAGGAAATTTATAACATTCATATTGCTTGGCCCGACCCGTGTGTGAGTACTGGTGGTTTGATTGTTTAATTGTATAAGGATGTTTGTTGTAATTTGTATGTTATTTTAGTGCGGGAGTTGATGTTGTTAGTGCGGGAGGTGATGTTGTTGGGGAGGGAGGAGTTGATCTCAACTGTGTGTGGGGCTGATGTCTTTAGTACGTGTGTGTGTGTTCGTGTATGCGTGTGTGTGTGTTCGTGTATGCGTGTGTGGGTATGCGCGCGCGAGGCAAGGGCCTTAATCCTTCTCATCTGTGTGTGTGTGTGTGTGTGTGTGTGTGTGTGTGTGTGTGTGTGTGTGTGTGTGTGTGTGTGTGTGTGTGGTGTGAAAAAGAGTTAGTAGTTAGTAACAGTTGATTGACAGTTTGACAGTTGAGAGGCTGGTCGAAAGAGCAGAGCTTAACCCCTACAAGCACAACTAGGTGAATACAACACATAACACATATTCTTTAATGAGATAAGAGGATATTATTAAGGAATTATTGAAATAAATGAGTATCAATGATCCCACTCAAATCGCCCTTTAACTGGTCAATAAAAAGTGTATCTGATAAAAAATGGATCAAGATCCATTTTTGATTGATCAGTTAAAGGGGAATTTGGAGAAGGATCATTGATACACATTTATCTCAATAATACCTTATTGATATCCTCTTATCTCATTAAAGACATTGTTTTCTCATCTCAACTCATTCCTGCCTATATATCCACACCACTGAATTGTAATCCATCCTTCTGAAGTTGATTATTAAATACGAAAGTTCTTAAGGAAATTCCTGTTTCAGTTTTTCCTCCTTCGTGGTCTGACACTGTCCACATTTTTCATCGCGTGTTAATTTTCGTGATTTACACACACGAACACACACACCACATCACACACACACACACACACACACACACACACACACACACACACACACACACACACACACACAACACACACACACACACACACACACCTGTTGATTGACGGTTGAGAGGCGGGGACAAAGAGCCAGAGCTCAACCCCCGCAAGCACAACTAGGTGAGTACAACTAGGTGAGTACACATGATCACCACATTCAAGATTCTCAGGGGAATCGACAGGTTGATAAAGACAGGCTGTTTAACACAAGGGGCACACGCACTAGGGACACAGGTGGAAACTGAGTGCCCAAATGAGCCACAGAGATATTAGAAAGAACTTTTTTAGTGTCAGAGTGGTTGACAAATGGAATGCATTAGGAAGCGATGTGGTGGAGGCTGACTCCATACACAGTTTCAAGTGTAGATATGATAGAGCCCATTAGGCTCAGGAACTGTACACCTGTTGATTGACGGTTAAGAGGCGGGACCAAAGAGCCAGAGCCCAACCCCCGCAAGCACAACTAGGTGAGTACAACAGACACACACACACACACACACACACACACACACACACCCACACACACACACACACACACACACAATATATATATATATATATATATATATATATATATATATCTATATATATATATATATGTGTATCTGTGTGTGTGTGTTGTGTGTGAGTGTGTGTGTGTGTGTGTGTGTGTGTGTGTGTGTGTGTGTGTGTGTGTGTGTGTGTGTGTGTGTGTGTGTGTGTGTGTGTATCTAAGAGCTCTTCGGGTTGTTAGTCCAGAACTCTTAGATAAAGAGTTTAAGAATATTGATTCTTTTGGTCTCAACCTTCTTTATCCACTGAGTTTTTTGGAAGTTTGCCGTAGCAAAGCACGTCGTACATATTATAATAATATATGCAGTGAGAAAATTCGCCCAAAGAATCTGTTATGTTTACATATTTTTCTGGGTTTGAAAATATTATCAAGGCCTTGAAACTTTTTTATATACATGTATTGTTTAATTACGAAAATACTGTTGGAAAACTATTAGTTAGAAACAGTCCTCGTAGTGATAATTGTGTCATTTATAAAATACCTTGTAAAGACTGTAATAGGTTCTATATTGGGCAAACATCTAAAGATTTGAAATGTAGAATTTCGCAACATAAATACTCTGTAAGACACGGCCAATTGTTTAATGCTTTGTTCATTTGTCAGAAAATTTTCATCAAATTGATTGGGAGATGGCTTCTTCAATAACGAATTGTAAAAGCACTTTCAATAGAAACATAATTGAATCTGCTTTAATAAAAATTTCAAAATCATGTAATTTGAACATTAGCAGTGGTGTATATAATTTAGATCCATTTTTGATTGGTCAGTTAAAGGGCGATTTGAGTAGGATCATTGATACACATTTGTCTCACTAATACCGTGTTAATATCCACTATCTTATGTTATTAATATACCTATTGGCCCATACGATTCATATCCTATTAATATCCACCCAATTCCATTCATATATTGTCACTGTACCTCACTTCACTTCACCTCTCCTTCCTATTCATTTTTATTTTTCGAATTTTGGAGATTTGGTTTTTCAATTACCATCGACAGTAAAAAGAAACATAAGAAATATTGAGAAAATTCGTGTTAGAATTATTAATCTTACCTTTTCGGTCATATTCAACAACATATGTTTACAAGAAAGACTGCTACCAAAATATACTAATATATAAAACATGAACGTATGTTTTATATGCAATTATGCCTTAGAAATGTAATGCAAAACGTAATTTATGCTTGTATGGCTGTTTTAGTCATATTGGCTTTGCTTTTTCTCCTAATAATTTCCTTTCATGGTAGTATGTTTGACGAGTGCTTCTTTGTTCTCACGTAATTGTGCTTGCGGGGGTTGAGCTCTGGCTCTTTGGTCCCGCCTCTCAACCGTCAATCAACAGGTGTACTGGTTCCTGAGCCCATTGGGCCCTATCATATCTATACTTGAAACTGAGTATGGAGTCAGCCTCCACCACATCACTTCCTAATGCATTCCATTTGTCAACCATTCTGACGCTAAATAAGTTCTTTCTAATATCTGTGTGGCTCATTTGGGCACTCAGTTTCCACCTGTGTCCCCTAGTGCGTGGGCCCCTTGTGTTAAATAGCCTGTCCTTATCTACCCTGTCGATTCCCTTGAGAATCTTGATTGTGGTGATCATGTCCCCCTAACTCTTCTGTATTCCGACGAAGTGAGGTTTAATTCCCGTAGTCTCTCCTCGTAGCTCATACTTCTCAGCTCGGGTACTAGTCTGGTGGCAAACCTTTGAACTTTTTCCAGTTTAGTCTTATGCTTGACTAGATATGGACTCCATGCTGGAGCCGCATACTCCAGGATTGGTCTGACATATGTGGTATATAATGTTCTTGTATGTGTGCCTGTCTGACCGCTCTACGGGAACTAAGTTGTATTCTCAGATAAAATTGTCAACCTACTAGTATTATCTGTGTATTATGTTTTATAATTATTACAAACATATTGACAATAAAAGTGCTCTGAAAATTTTTGTCGTTAAAATATTATAGATTTTTTGGTCCTTTCTACATAGGCGTTAAAATAAAATATATTTAACATAATACATATTTATTCTGGGGGATTAGAGTACGAATAATAAAGTGAAGTATATCATCATTGTTATATCATTATATGCTCCGCCCTGTTCCACAGTCGGCGCAGTATCTTTGGCATGAAGGTGTTAGTAGAGTGCTAACTGTTGTTTGGAGGGAGAAGGGGGGAGGGAGAAGCATTGGCACTGACTGCTCTTGTGGGGCAGTGCTATGCCACTCGGGTAGGCACGCCAGTCTGGCCCTGTGTCGCTGCGGAAGCAGACTGGCACTGCACGCTGGCACGGAAGATTCGTACAGCTGGCCTCTTATTTTACTGATGAAGAGTAATGGGTTACACCCAGTTGATTGACAGCAAGCTCCGACGCAGTTCCAGCTTTACACTGTGTCATAGGGTTGTGTGCTGGGCCCCATACATGCGACACCCAGCCCCACAGCCGCTAATGGCACCCAGCACAAGTAACATCCCGCGCTGTGGCACGCAGCTCGAGTGACATCCCGCGCTGTGGCACGCAGCTCGAGTGACATCCCGCTCTGTGGCACCTTACCATTGTGTAACTAAGCACATTTTGGTATGAGCAGTTCCAACTCGAGTAATAATCAGCACTAGCAGTACCCGGCGTTAGTGGCACCTAGCACCAGTAGCAGCTCTAGCTGCACCCAGCACTAGTGGCACCCGGCGCTAGCAGCACCAAGCATTAGCCGTACCAGGCATTAGTGTCACCTGGTATTATTGGCACTCAGTACTAGTATGACCAGGTATTAGGTACTAGTATGACCCGGTGCTAGTGGCACCCGGCACTGCCACCTGTGACACTGGAGGGACTGGCGTAGTTCCCCCCAGGGCGCAGATCTGCATGGTGGCTGGGAAGGTGCCGCAGACTGGGAGGCAGCTGCGAGGGGTGGTGGAGGCCAGGAGGTAGCAGGAAGTGCGGCAGGAGCGAGGCGGGAGGCAACAGAGGGTTATGGGGCAGAAGCGGGCGCGATGTGTAACGAAGCCTCTCCAATTCCGCCTCCTTGAGCCGCTTATCCTTGGCGCGTCGGTTCTGGAACCAGATCTTGACCTGCGTCTCCGTCAGGCTGAGGGAGGCGGAGAACTCGGCCCTCTCGGCGATACTCAGGTACTGCTTCTCCCGGTATTTCTTCTCCAGCGCCAGGAGCTGCTGGGTGGTGAAGGGGGTGCGGGGCTTCCGGTTGGGCTTGTGTTTCCGCAGCGTCACCTTCATCGGGCCCAGGAATTTCGGAGGCTCCGGCGACTCTGGGGGGAGGAAACACAATTGTGAGGGGGAGAGGCATTGGCGAAGGAGAGGCAGTGGTAAAGGAGACAGTAGTGAGGGGGAACGCAGTAGGAGGAGGAGGAAACTGTGGTGAGGGGAAGGTTATGGTGAAGGAAGGACAGTGGTAAGGATTGCAAACCTCATGAAATACAATTAGCATATGAAAATAGAAATTTAGAGAACGGTCCAGGAGTCCTGCTATTATAGTGACAGCCATTATGGTATCTCAGGAAGTCAGCCCCTCGCCACCACTGTCGAGCAGTGCCTCATGAACAGTAGCTGGACTTCTGGACCACCTGGCACATCACTTTCTTATTCTCAAGCTCTTGCATAACGTGATTATAAATATTAAAAAACACCATGGACACTCTAAACAATATGAGAACATAAGACCGTTAAAATAGAGGTAACTGCAGAAGGCTTATTGTCCCATATGCGAATTACCAACTCTTCAAAAATAAAAACAGCTTCGTATAAGGTAAATTTGTCTTCTGGTCGAAGATTTAATCTTAAAATGCACATATATAACATTCCTATAATGTAAACAAATAAGATGCTAGTTGAAAATATATCACAAAATTCGTCAGTCATGGCGACTGTCATGGCGCCGTCCAAATGCAATCACCATAATAATGGTGTTTCAACTATGTGATAGTCACTCCAGGTAAACGAGTATAGCCAAAGATTAAGAGTAATGAACACATCCAACAGGAGCCTTGATGAGGGTTCGAACCTATGCGCCTGGTGTTCCCAGGCGCGCGAGAATCTAGTCGACTGCCAGGCGCACATCGTTCGAATGGTTTAGCATTGTATAGTTCGAATGGTACAACAGGCGCCTTCATCAAGGCACCTGTTGGATTTGTTAATTGATATATCACTTTAATGTGATTTCTCTGTGTATTTAGAGTAAGTATACGTTAATAAATATATACCAAAATACATAAAGTAACGAATGAGAACAAAATACATGAAACATCAACCGAAGAAACACGAACCCTGATTAAATACTGTAAGACGTCGAAACCTTAAAACGCCATAACCACCAGAAGCCACAGACAGGATCCAGATGAGATAGCGAGCCCAGGGAGAACTAGGCCTATATGATAATGTGACCTGTGGAGAGATCTAGAAAGCAAGCCCCGAGAGGAGCCTAAGAAAGTGACGCCTACAGAAACCTCCTAGGAGTGACCCATGTGGGAAACTGAGGAGTGACCCATGTGGGAAACTGAGGAGTGACCCATGTGGGACACCGAGGAGTGACCCATATGGGAAACCGAGGAGCGACCCATGTGGGAAACCGAGGAGTGACCCATATGGGAAACCGAGGAGTGACCCATGTGGGAAACCGAGTAGTGACCCATATGGGAAACCGAGGAGTGACCCATATGGGAAACCTAGAAGGGACCCATATGGGAAACCTAGAAGTAACCCATATGGGAAACTTAGAAGGGACCCATATGGGAAACCTAGAAGTAACCCATATGGGAAACTTAGAAGTGACCCATATGGGAAACCTAGAAGTGACCCATATGGGAAACCTAGAAGTGACCCATATGGGAACCTTGAAGTGACCCATATGGGAAACTTAGAAGTGACCCATATGAGAAACCTAAAAGTGACCCATATGGGAAACCTAAAAGTGACCCATATGGGAAACCTAGAAGTGACTCATACAGGGATCTAGATCAAAGTCACTGAGAGAGGCCTGGTAAAGAGTCGCAAGACGATGAACCTGAGAGTGAACACGTCCGTGAGAGGGAAGAATGACTTCTAGAACAGCATCCTATCTCCCCAGAGACAGGATGTCTCCCCAGGACAGCCTTTGGAGAGAGGGAGAGAGAGATGCATCTCAATGAATATTCTTGCGAAGATTCAGAACAGTGGTAGTTGATAAAAGTGTGCAGACAGAAATGTTTGTGTAATATTGAATTATATTTATTTTTAAATATTTAAACTGACTTTGCAATATTTAAAATTAATAATCTTACAATATTTTCGCTGTGCAACATCCAAAGAAGCTATATGGTGCAATATTAAACGCATAAATTTGGTATATTTTAATATTTTATATTGCAGTATTGAAATACTTCATTGTTCAAATAACTAAAAACGCTTCATTGTGCAATATTAAGACCTTAATTATGTAATGATAAAATTCTTCATTATGCAATATTAAAATGTCCCAGTATGCATGATTGTAATTTTGTATTATGAAACATTGTAAATGCAGCATTGTACAATATTGGATATGCATTAATCTGCAAGATTGAAAAACTTTATTTTGCAACAGTACAACTGTATCGCTATACAAAGTTGGAAATTTATATTTACGGAACAATGAAAATATATCATTATACAATGTTGAAAATGCTTCATTGTGCAATATTTAAAATGCTTCATACTACAATAGACTATTGAAGCATTGTCATGTTGCAATATTTAAAATACAATATTTTATGATATATTGTACATTCTTGAAAAAGCTCCATTATACAGTTTCGAGCATTCTTAATTGGACAATTGTAAAAATACTTTGCAATATAATACTGAACATGCTTCATTATGCAATATTAAAATTTTATCATGAAGAATTATTGAAAATACTAATTGTGTAATATTAACACTGCTTTATTGTGGCGTCTTATTGGAAATGTTTGAAGGTGCAGTGTTGGAAAATGCTGCAAGGTGTAATACTGAAAATTATTCTAGGTGCAGTATTAAAAATGCTTCATGTTGCAATATTAAAAATGCTTCATGTTGCAATATTAAAAATGCTTCATGTTGCAATATTAAAAATGCTTCATGTTGCAATATTAAAAATGCTTCATGTTGCAATATTAAAAATGCTTCATGTTGCAATATTAAAATGCATCGTGATGCAATACTGAAAATGCATCATGATGCAATACTGAAAATGCATTATGTTGTAATATTGAAAATGCTTCATTGTGCAATAATGAAAATACTTCAAGGGGCAATATTCAAAATTCTTCAAATTGCAATGTTAAAACGCCTTCAAGTTGCAATATTGAAAATGCTTCAAGCAATTTGAAAATGCGTCAAAGTGCAATGTTGAAAATGCGTCAAAGTGCAATGTTGAAAATGCTTGAAGGTGCAATATTGAAAAGGCTTCAGGGTGCAATATTGGAAATGCTGCAAGGTGTAATGTTGAAAATGCATGAATGTGCAATGTTCAAAACAGTGCTTAGCAGTAACACCCAGTGTCCGTAATCAGATAGCTATTAGGAAAACCTATTAACCAAAAATCTTCTCCAAAATACCGCTTTCAGCAACAACTCGTGCCATACAGGCAGCGACACAGGTATCACCTTGTAAGGTAAATTACCACTGGAGCACCTCTAGCCTGAGACTCCAGGCCTACTCCATATCCGGGATGTCTAGTGGCTCTGCACGACTGGGTACGTGGCACCCAAGCCTGCCAGACCGTGTGACGTTGCCATAGGCATAGACGGCACCATTCATATGCTACTGAGCTGCGTCTTGGCCTGGGTCTGCCGAGCAACAGGCAGCAACACGAGACTTACAGGCATCAACGAAAAATGCAGGCAGCAACACAAGACACACAGGCATCAACAAGATATACAGGCTGCAACACAGACATATAGGCGTCAACGAAATATACAGGCTGCAACACAAGACATACAGGCATCAACAAGATATACAGGCATCAGTAAAATATACAGGTATCAACAGAAGACATACGGACATCAACGAGATATACAGGCAGCAACACAATATATACAAGCATCTGCAAAATATACGGGCAGTAACACAACATACAGGAAGTAACACAACATACAGGAATCAGCAAGTAATAAAGGCATCAGCAAGATATACAGGTAGCAACACGACATACGGCCATCACCGAGATATTGAAGTATCAACAAAATATATATAGGCTGTAACACAAGACATACATCATACATCAACGAAATATACAGGCATGAGCAAAAGATATACAGGCATCAACAAGATATACAGGCATCATAAGATATAGGCTTCAACACAAGATACAGGCAGCAACACGTGTCATTCACACTGAACCACATTTTTCACAAGGACGCGCAACACCAACGTGGATCAGATTATTCATTCTGTCCCTGGCCTGTGTGAGGTAACCTCTCAGCGCAGCCATCCGGCGCTCTCCACGGAGACCATCTCGCCTTACATACACATATATCGAGGTCAGTCATCCTGTAGACACAACATGTACAGAGCTATTATCCTTCAAGATATGTCTGCTACAGTACCATAATAGTACCATCCGCGATATGTATTCTACAGTGCAAGGCGCTACTATCCCTCACGGTATGTAGACTACAGTACAGCCGGTTAGGTTTACCGAGGCACAGAGGCGCTCATGCATAATAATCTGACCGCATATTCATGCACGTGCGTCAAATCTCAACAGTTCTCATGCGCACAAGGCTGGCGTTCCTGTTAAGTTGAACAGCAACGTGTAATGTCTGATAAAGCTACATATAGTTGTTGAGAATTATGATAATGTTTATAAGTACGATGTATTCACATATCACAATAACAATAGAATGGTGTATTGGTTAGAAAATTTCCCTTGTCAATCATTTGTTTAGTGGACAAATATATATATATATATATGAGAAGTGTGGCTCTCAAAATTCTAATATAAATTGTATATACTTCATGTGTTTCCTCCCATTCCCCTCCTTACCCCTTCAGAATGCCCTACTCCCGTCCCCCCTCTCATCCCCCACTCAATAAATAAAGGCTCTCCGCCGCTTCTCCCTAAATCATCGTAACTACCGCCACCACTACTGGAATCTCAGTAATTGGACATTTAATTCCTCTTACATATATCATTTATCCCCCCACTCCTGGGTGGTGGTGGAGGGGGAGGGTCACTCATTGGGTTGGAGGGGGGCGGGCCCTTGGGAGGCACTCTTGGGAGAAGGGAGGAACTTACTGGATAGAGCGCGAAGGGCCAGGTGGTGCTGGAAGAAGAGGTTTGGAGGCCAAGTGGCAGCTGGTGACAGGGAGGTGGCGGAAGTGGAGGCTGGGGGCATGGGAGGCCCGGCGCCCCCCAAATGCCCCAGTAACGTGGGCACGGGTGGCCCCAGCCTACGGACCTCCTCTTCCCGCTCCAGTCGGGACTCGAACCGGGCATCGTCTTCAGGCTCCGAGTCGACGTTGATTTCCTCATCGGCGTCTCCGTCGTCGTCACAGCCGTCGTGCGTCGCCTTCAGGGATAATCTGTCTTCAGCGGGCGGCGTGAGTGGGTGGAGGGCAGGAGGCGTGTGTGTGGCAGGGGGGAAAGGAAGGCCACCTGGGTTGGAGCCCTTGGGCGCCTCCTGGGCGTAGAGGTGGCGAGGATGGAGTCCACGGAGAAGGAGAAACTCTTGCGACTGACGGCGCTGAAAGCGGAGTTGTGGCTGGGCCTGACGGCCTCCGCGGCCACCACGCCCGACATGACGCTTGCTGACACTGCCTTCGCCTCGCTTCCCTCTTCACACACAACCTTCACTGAAATATTTCCTAAGTTTAATCGTGTAATTAAATTCTTCCGCGTGTCTCCGAGTTAGATACCGTCATAATCAGTCACCATACCGCCGCTGTAGCGCCAGTGAGAGCGGACTAGCTAGCACTTGAGGTGTACTAGAGGCCACACGCAGCCCCAAGTGCCACNTCTCATCTGGGTTACCTTAATTCAGAGCTCATCTCGATTACCCTAAATCTCTTTTTGTCTCACCTGGGTTACCCTAAATCTTTCTGCTTTATCTGTGTTACCCTAAATCTTGTCTCATCTGGTTTGCTGTAAATCTTGTGGCGTTCGCTCTGAATCGTTACTCATACAATATAACTTTTTATAGGTATCGGTGAGAGGACTGTTTGGAATTTATCAATAAAAAATGTAAATTTAAATTGTTGGCACTAGAGAATCATCAGATATTTTATCAGCAGAGAATCAGCCGCTTTATTTCTACAGTGTCAGCTGATATTTTTCCAACTGATTCAGCTGATATTTTTCTAGCAAAAAGTTAGCTGATATTTTCCCAGCAGAAAGTCAGCTAATATTGTATCAGCAGAGAGTCAGCTGATATTTTCCCAGCAGAGAGTCAGCTGATATTTTCCCAGCAGAGTCAGCTGATATTTTCCTAGCAGAGTCAGTTGATATTTTCCCAGCAGGGTCAGCTAATATTGTATCAGCAGAGGGTCAGCTGATATTTTCCCAGCAGTGAGTCAGGTGATGCTGTGCAAACTGAAAATATCAACAGATTTTTGTTAATACTAAATCAGCTTACATAATATTTAGAAAGAAATGTAATTATCATTTGGTTAAGTATGTATACTGAAGAAAACCCGTTTACGTTCACAACAATTCCAATTACAGTTGCTGAGATGAGTCAGTATTATTGACCTATATAACTCAAACAATAGCACATCAGTGTTCTTATACACGTGAATACGGTGTCGTCTGCAGGTGTGTTCCTTCGTTCCTTCATAAGTTACATGTACGTGAAACTATTTTAAAAACATCACCAATCACGATGTTTCTATATAATTCCCTAATAATAAACATCAACGCAGTAATAAAAACTCCAGTGAGCCTAATGATGTCCGCGTGAGATCTGTTCTTTCATTTTCATTTTAAACATATATAAAAAGTTTAATGATAAAATTGTGTCAGTTTTACAAGTAATGACAGGTCTTCCTGCAATAACTAATTCATCTGTCATTCACAAACACCTGAGCATGACTATACTTTATTATTTATTGTTTGAAGTGGAAAATTGGGATACACTTTAACACCAAATCATACTATATTATCACCTACGATGTAAACAAATATATTTTTAAGTTACATCATATCCTTGACATTCGTGGTAATTTCTCTTAATATTTGTTTAGTTTATAAACGCCCCATTTGTCTAGGGGCGCCTTGTGTTGATCCGGCGACGGTGGTTGTGTCAGTGAATGTCTTTTTAAGTTCATATTTTTGTCATAATTAACATACGTGGGAGATGTAGAGGTGTGGGCTGCTTGAGTGGTGTTGCCCCTCTTGGTGTGTGAGAGACATAATCTGTGAGCTTTCTCACTTCGCTCACCTATTGCTTTGTTCTCGTCTTTAACGATTAACATGGAGCAGTTCACATTTTAAACTTTTACGATGTGTCTATCAATCTGTCTTTTCTCTTTTTTTTTTTTTGCACAGGTGGGTAGAGTAGCACACGCCATCTAACTCCTGTTAGCAGGCTGAGAGCTTTCCCTTCACTTTAACTCATGGTAAGCCTCACCCTACTAGTTTTTCTAGGGAACACAACCCGCCAATAGGTTTTACTGCCAGGTCCTCAATTACTACTGGGTGAACAGGGGCAAACAGTTATCGACTGGTTACTAATCAATCCTCCCATAGTTTTTGTCACTGGCTAAGCGTTTGTATCGTGTACAGAGATGTGTATATGTGTACTCACCTAGTTGTACTTGCGGGGTTGAGCTTTAGATCTAGTCGCAAAATACATTTGATATATAACATATTAGTATTATGTATTAATTAGAATATAGTGCGATATCCAATTAATTATCTTTACTTCCATGAAGATATTAGTTATACAAATTTAAAAAAATCCCAAGAGTCAAAATTTACACTAATGAGATCAAATTATTAAAATATTGCGCCGGCGGTAAATTCTCTGTATTTTTTCAAGAACGTTTCAGCCAATAGTACCTTAAACTTATGTAAACAAAAATAATACTGTGACTGTTGACAAAACAACGGGTGACTTTTGTATTGACAAAATACATTAAAGACATCACTAGCAGCTTAATTACAGCCTTTAACATAAATAACATAATGTCTTCGTCAGATTCAACGGAGCAATTTTATTATGTTTCAATTAGGGTAAAATATTGATTGAAGTAAAAAATATGTAGAATATATACAATTTATTGCATATATATATATGCAGTTTTTTATATAAATATATATATATATATATATATATATATATATATATATATATATATATATGTATATATATATATATATATATATATATACATATATATATATATATATATATATATATATATATATATATATATATATATATATCATATTTGAGAAAAGCATTTTATGTACTGCGCTTTTAAAATATGGAAAAATAATTTTGATGGTGTGTTGTGGAAAGCTGGCAAGCGCTCGTGGAAAATATAATAAGCAATAAAGGGTAATTCTTAGCGGTTGAAAATAGCGCAGTCTGTCAAATTTTGTGTTGCACGTTGACGGGAATTGACGAAGTTGACTTGCACTGAGCAGATGAAATTCATTGACGTATTTTATGTGGACTGACGCAGCTGACGCACTTCACTCACCCACTCGACGTTCACTGATGCAAGTAGCATGCATTGACATTGTATTAGTGCGACCATCCATAAGGTAGCCGGTGGCTGAGCGGACAGAACACTGGGCGCGTGATCCTGTGTTCCCGGGTTCGATCCCGGGCGCCGGCGAAAAACAATGGGCAGAGTTTCATTCACCCTGATGCCCCTGTTACCTAGCAGTAAATAGGTACCTGGGAGTTAGTCAGTTGTCACGGGCTGCTTCCTGGTAGTGGAGGCCTGGTCGAGGACCAGGCCGCGGGGACACTAAGTCCCTAAATCATCTCAAGATCCTGAAATGACGCAATTACATGAACTAACGAAGAAAGTAATATAACGTAAATTAAGTGACTGTAAATTTAAGAAATGTTGAAATGGCTGAAAATATGAATTGATCAAACTGAGGGGAGTAGACAGTTGCCTTGTGCCGAGGACCCCGGCAAGAGTAGACAGTTGCCGTGAGCCGAGGACCCCGGCAAGAGTAGACAGTTGCCGTGAGCCGAGGACCCCGGCAAGAGTAGACAGTTGCCGTGAGCCGAGGACCCCGGCAAGAGTAGACAGTTGCCGTGAGCCGAGGACCCCGGCAAGAGTAGACAGTTGCCGTGAGCCGAGGACCCCGGCAAGAGTAGACAGTTGCCGTGAGCCGAGGACCCCAGCAAGAGTAGACAGTTGCCGTGAGCCGAGGACCCCGGCAAGAGTAGACAGTTGCCGTGAGCCGAGGACCCCGGCAAGAGTAGACAGTTGCCGTGAGCCGAAGACCCCGGCAAGAGTAGACAGTTGCCGTGAGCCGAGGACCCCGGCAAGAGTAGACAGTTGCCGTGAGCCGAGGACCCCGGCAAGAGTAGACAGTTGCCGTGAGCCGAGGACCCCAGCAAGAGTAGACAGTTGCCGTGAGCCGAGGACCCCAGCAAGAGTAGACAGTTGCCGTGAGCCGAGGACCCCAGCAAGAGTAGACAGTTGCCGTGAGCCGAGGACCCCGGGAAGAGTAGACAGTTGCCGTGAGCCGAGGACCCCAGCAAGAGTAGACAGTTGCCGTGAGCCGAGGACCCGGGAAGAGTAGACAGTTGCCGTGAGCCGAGGACCCCAGCAAGAGTAGACAGTTGCCGTGAGCCGAGTACTCCGGCAAGAGTAGACAGTTGCCGTGAGCCGAGTACTCCGGCAAGAGTAGACAGTTGCCGTGAGCCGAGTACTCCGGCAAGAGTAGACAGTTGCCGTGAGCCGAGTACTCCGGCAAGAGTAGACAGTTGCCGTGAGCCGAGTACTCCGGCAAGAGTAGACGTAGATTGAGTGACCAGTAATTTTCCTGGACTGGTTTTGTGGTGGTGAGAGCCGAACTCCCCTCGTTATGCCATAATGTGTTAAATCCTCCGCGAATGAACATTATGCAGGTAGGGACCACCTCTGGTTGGAAAGAGAACTCATTGCCTCGGAAAAAAACATACAATGTTGTCTCCATTTTATTCTATTCTAACACACCCATTCTTTTTTATTTTATTTCGCTTTATTTTAGATTTTAAAAAGTTATAGGTTTATATTATATATATATAATATATATATATATATATATATATATATATATATATATATATTATATATATATATGTTGTATTAGTTGTCTCTTCACAGGACAACTAATACAACACCTATACCCCCTATTAGACTATTTTACAGGAACTTCTTCTCCACAGCTCATAAAACGGAGGAAAGGGTCCTGAAAGATATTGTTAATAGAAACATTATCCCTACAGACAAAAATCAGAAGATACAATTGACGATTTACTAAAAAACCAAGAAAACTGCCAACCTACTCATGAGAAACTCTCCAGACACAAAGCAGAACGCTTTGAAAGAGACCAATGTCGTCTATGCCTTCAAATGCCCACTTGGGGACTGTAAGCCCCAAAGAACTCAGTATATAGGCAAGACAACAAACATCTCTTTCCAGGCGATTAACGATGCATAAGCAACAGGGCTCTATCAAGGAACATATAATCTCTTCCCACAACCAAACCATCACCAGAGAAATCTTAACAAACAACACAGAATCATTGATAGATACAGCGACAGCAGGCGGCTTGACATCTGCGAGGCATTACACATCAAGAAGTCAACACCAGCAATCAACAGCCAATTAACGCACAACTATATTCTACCCACTTCAAGACTCCGCTCCAATATAGAACATCAAGAAATATGGGCCAATAGGCCTTCTGCAGTTCTATTGGGAACCGACTTCTACTTCTACAATCTATACCCCGTTTTCCATGTTCTGTTTTCAACCCCCACTAATGTTTACATCACCTCACCCAAATGCAGGATAAGAGCCAATGTTTGTTCATAAAAGCTGTGTGTGATAAACTAAAGTCTTTGAAAATGTAATAAGTTTTACGAAAACGCGCTCAAGTGTCGCGTCAGACTAGAAATAAAATGAATTTGGAGAATTGATTTTTCATTTACCGTCACCAGTAAAAAGAAACATAAGGAAAATAGAGAAAATTCGTGTTAGAATTATTAATCTTACTTTTCGGTCATATTTAATAATGTATGTCTACAGGAAAGATGTACCAAAATATACCAATAATATATACCAAATATATATATATATATATAGCTATATATATATTATATATATATATATATATATGTATATATATGCGAAAGCCTGAATGGTCCCCAGGACTATATGCGAATGAAAACTCACACCCAGAAATGACTCGAACCCATACTCCCAGGAGCAACGCAACTGGTAATACAGGACGCTTAATCCGCTTGACCATCACGACCGGACAATTCATATATAATATATATATATATATATATATATATATATATATATATATATCTATATTATATATATATATATATATATATATATATAGGCAGGAAGTGAGGTTTAAAACATTCTTTGGGACAATACAAAAGAAAACTGCTGAAGGCCCATTGGCTAATACGTGTGAGTTCCAGAAATTGACAATACAATGATGTTACTCAAATCCTTTTTAATTAATCAATTAAAAAGGGATTCATATTGTACAAACCATTACTAATTTTCATATTTATAGCTTCGTGATTTCTATTAAAACAGATTTAATACTGTTCCTATTGAAAGTGATATCAGTATGTTATGGAAGAAGACCTCCCTAATTAATTTGGTGAGAATTTTGTGACAAAATAATAAATAAAACATTAGATAACTGCCTGTTTTTTTTACAGAATATTTATGCTGCAAAATTCTAAAATTCAAATGTTTGAATGTTTGACTTACATAGAATTTATTACAATCTTTACATGGTAATGTAAAGCCATAGTTATCACTAATTTCTAACTAATTTTTATAAATGATGCAGTTATCACAGTTTCTAACAAATAATGTGTTATTTTCATAAAACATGCATTTAAAAATGTTTCAAGGCCTTGACAATATGTTTTAACCCAGAAAAATGTGGTAAGCATGACACATTTTGTGGTGGGCGAATTTCTCGGTGCATATTTTGTTATATGCACCGTTTTGCCATGGCGAACTTCCACACAACTTTGTGGATAGCAAAGCTTGAGCCCAATAGAATAAATTTTCTCAAAACTCTTCATCCAATATTCTGGGCTAATAACTCAAAGAGTTCTTAGATACATAGAAGAAAAGATTGATTGTCTCACATTAGTAATGGCGTGTACAATTAAATCCATTTTAATTTATTAATTAAATAACGATTTGAGTAAGATCACTAATACACAGTTATTAAGTATTGTCGCTTCCTGGAACTTATCCGGGCAAGGGGCTGAGTGAGTTAATAAAACTTTCCCTTACTCTTGTGGTGTTGTGTATAGTGGTACAGTACTCAGCCTTGTAGTGTGGTGTATAGTGGTACGGCACTCAGCTTTGTGGTGTATAGTGGTACAGCACTCTGCTTTGTGGTGTATAATGGTACAGCAACTCTGCTTTTTGGTGTATAGTGGTACAGCACTGCTTTGTGGTGTATAGTGGTACAGTACTCAGGCTTGTAGTGTGGTGTATAGTGGTACAGCACTCAGGCTTGTAGTGTGGTGTATAGTGGTACAGCACTCAGGCTTGTAGTGTGGTGTATAGTGGTACAGCACTCAGCTTGTGGTGTATAGTGGTACAGCACTCAGCTTTGTGGTGTGTGTACTCACCTAATTGTGCTTGCGGTGTTGAGCTCTGACTCTTTGGTCCCGCCTCTCAACCGTTAATCAACAGGTGTACAGGTTCCTCAGCCTATTGGGCTCTATCATATCTACACTTGAAACTGTGTATGGAGTCAGCCCACCACATTACTTCCTAATGCATTCCATTTGTCAACCACTCTGACACTAAAAAAGTTCTTCTAATATCTCTGTGGCGCATTTGGGCACTCAGTTTCCACCTGTGTCCCCTAGTGCGTGTGCCCTTGTGTTAAATAGCCTGTCTTTATCTACCCTATCAATTCCCTTGAGAATCTTGAATGTGGTGATCATGTCCCCCCCTAACTCTCTGTCTTCCAGCCAAGTGAGGTTAATTCCCGTAGCCTCTCCTCGGAGCTCATACCTCTCAGCTCGGGTACTAGTCTGGGGCAAACCTTTGAACCTTTTCCAGTTTAGTCTTATGCTTGACTAGATATGGACTCCATGCTGGGGTATGCCTGATATATGTGGTATACAAAGTTCTGAATGATTCTTTACACAAGTCCTGAATGCCGTTCTTATATTAGCCAGCCTGGCATATTCCGCTGACGTTATCTCTGGTATGGACAGTAGGGGACAGGTCTGGCGTGATGTCAACCACAAGTCTTTTTCTCTCTTGACTCTTGAAGAATTTCATCTCTCAGATGATACCTAGTATCTGGCCTCCTGCTCCTACGCCTATCTTCATTACGTTACATTGTTTGGATTAAACTCTTACAATCATTTGTCACTGTCTTTTCCTTCACCTCTCCTATTT
>WNGS01162683.1:0-13257 GCA_020271785.1 Procambarus virginalis
CAAGGCCAACTAGGCTCCTTGCCCACACAGTGCCAGCTATACTCCTTGCCCAAACCAGGGCCAGCTAGACTCCTTGCCCACACCAGAGCAGCTAGACTCCGGGCCTACACCATGGCCAGCTAGAGTCCAGCTCACACCAGCGCCAGGTAGACTCCTAGCCCACACCAGGGCAGGCAGACTCCTAGCCCACACCGGGCCAGCTAGACTCTGGGCCACACCAGGGCCAGCTAGACTCTGGGCCCACCCAGGGGCCAGCTAGACTCTGGGCCCACACCAGGGCCAGCTGAGACTGGGGCCCACACCAGAGCAAGCTGCACTCCGGGACCACACCAGGGCCAACTAGACTCCGGGCTCACACAGGGCCAGCTAGACTTCTTGCCCAAACCAGGACAGCTACACTCCGGGCCCTCACCAGGGCCAGCTAGAATCCAGGCTTACACCAGGGACAGGTAGACTCCAGGCCTCACACCAGGGCCAACTAGACTCATTGCTCACATAGGGCCATGTAGACTTCGGGCACACACCTGGGCCGCTAGATCCGGGCCCACACAAGAGCCAGCTGCTCTCGGGGCACACACCAGGGCCAGCTAGATTCCTTGCCCAAACCAGGCCACTTAGACTCCTTGCCCACACAGGGCCATGTAGACTTCGGGCCCACAGCTGGGCCAGCTAGACTCCGGGCCCACACAAGAGCCAGCTGCTCTCCGGGCCCACACCAGGGCCAATTAGACTCCTTGCCCAAACCAGGGCCAGCTAGACTCCAGGCTCACACCAGGGCCAGGTAGACTCCGGGCCCACACCAAGGCCAATAGGCTCCTTGCCCACACCAGTGCCAGCCAGTCTCTTGCCCAAACCAGGGCCAGCTAGACTCCTTGTCTACACCAGGGACAGCTAGAATCCTTGCCCACACCAGGTCCAGGTTGACTCCGGGCCCCACACCAGGGCCAGGTAGACTCCGGGCCTACACCAGGACCAGCTAGACTCTGGCCCACACCAGGGCCAGGTAGACTCCGAGCCCACACCAGGGCCAGTAGACTTCGGGGCCTCCCAGGGGCATCTAGACTCCAGGCCCACACTAGGGCCAGCTAGACTCTGTACCACAACCGGGCCAGGTAGACTCCGGGCCACACCAGGGCCAGTTAGACTTCGGGCCCACACCAGGGCCAGCTAGATTCCAGGCCCACACCAGGGCCAGCTAGTCTTTGGACCCACACCAGGGCTAGTTAGACTTCGGGCCCACACCAGGCCCAGCTAGACTCCAGGCCCACACCAGGGCGAGCTAGACTCCGGGCCCACACCAGGGCCAGCTAGACTCCAGGCCCACACACAGGGCCAGGTAGACTCCGGGCCCACACCAGAGCAAGCTGCACTCCGGGCCACACCAGGGCCAGCTAGACTCCGGGCCCACACCAGGGCCAGCTAGACTCCAGGCCCACACCAGGGCCAGCTAGACTCCAGGCCCACACCAGGGCCTGCTAGTCTCCAGGCCCACACCAGGGGCCAGGTAGACTCCGGGCCCACACCGGAGCAAGCTGCACTCCGGGCCCAACACCAGGGCAGCTAGACTTCGGGCCCACACCAGGGCCAGCTAGACTCCGGCCCACACCAGGGAGCTATACTGCGGGCCCACAACCAGGGCCAGCTAGAATCCTTGCCCAAACAAGGGCTAGCTAGACTCCGGGCCCACACCAGGGTCAGGTAGACTCCAGACTCAAACCAGGGCCAGCTAGACTCCAGTTCACACCAGGGCCAGGTAGACTCCGGGCCTACACCAGGGCCAGCTAGACTCCAGGCATCACACCAGGGCCAGCTAGACTCCGGGCCCACACCAGGGCCAGGTAGACTCCGGGCCCACACCAGGACCAGTAGACTCCTTGCCCAAACCAGGGCCAGCTAGTCTACAGGCCCATACCAGGGCCCTCTAGACTCTGGCCCATACCAGGCCAGCAAGACTCCTTGCCCACACCAGAGCCTACTAGACTCCTTGCCCACACCTGGTCCTGGTAGACAACGGGCCCCACACCAGGGCAGGTAGACTCCGGGCCTACACCAGGGCCAGCTAGACTCCAGCTCACACCAGGCCGCTAGACTCCGGGCTCACACCAGAGCCAGGTAGGCTCGGGCCACACCAGAGCCAGGTAGACTCCGGGCCCACACCAGGGCCAGCTAGACTCCGGGCCCACACCAGGGCCAGCTAGACTCCGGGCCCACACCAGGGCCAACTAGACTCCAGGCCCACACCAGGGCCAAGTAGACTGCGGGCCCACACCAGGGCTTGCTAGACTCCGGGCTCACACCAGGGCCAGCTGCACTCCAGGCCCACACCAGGTAATGCTAGACTCCAGGCCCACACCAGGTCCAGCAAGACTCCGGGCCCACACCAGGGCCAACTAGACTCCAGGCCCACACCATGGCCAGCTGCACTCAAGGCCCACACCAGGTAATGCTAGACTCCAGGCCCACACCAGGTCCAGCAAGACTCCGGGCCCACACCAGGGCCAACTAGACTCCAGGCCCACACCAGGGCCAACTAGACTCCAGGCCCACACCAGGGCCCGGTAGACTCCGGCCCACACCAGGGCTTGCTAGACTCCGGGCTCACACCAGGGCCAGGTAGACTCCGGGCCCACACCAGGGCCAGTTAGACTTCGGGCCCAAACCAGGCCAGCTAGACTCCAGGCCCACACCAGGGCCAGCTAGTCTCTGGGCCCACACCAGGGCTAGTTAGACTTCGGGCCCACACCAGGCCCAGCTAGACTCCAGGCCCACACCAGGGCCAGCTAGACTCCGGGCCCACACCAGGGCCAGCAAGTCTCCAGGCCCACACCAGGGCCAGGTAGACTCCGGGCCCACACCAGCGCAAGCTGCACTCCGGGCTCACACCAGGGCCAGCTAGACTCCGGGCCCACACCAGGGCCAGCTAGACTCCAGGCCCAGCTAGACTCCAGGCCCACACCAGGGCCAGCTAGTCTCCAGGCCCACACCAGGGCTAGGTAGACTCCGGGCCCACACCGGAGCAAGCTGCACTCCGGGCCCACACCAGGGCAGCTAGACTCCGGGCCCACACCAGGGCCAGCTAGACTCCAGGCCCACACCAGGGCTAGCTAGACTGCGGGCCCACACCAGGGCCAGCTAGACTCCTTGCCCAAACAAGGGCTAGCTAGACTCCGGGCCCACACCAGGGTCAGGTAGACTCCAGACTCACACCAGGGCCAGCTAGACTCCAGTCTCACACCAGGGCCAGGTAGACTCCGGGCCTACACCAGGGCCAGCTAGACTCCAGGCTCACACCAGGGCCAGCTAGACTCCGGGCCCACACCAGGGCCAGCTAGACTCCGGGCCCAAACCAGGGCCAGCTAGTCTACAGGCCCACACCAGGGCCCTCTAGACTCTGGGCCCATACCAGGGCCAGCAAGACTCCTTGCCCACACCAGAGCCTACTAGACTCTTTGCCCACACCTGGTCCTGGTAGACACCGGGCCCACACCAGGGCAGGTAGACTCCGGGCCTACACCAGGGCCAGCTAGACTCCAGGCTCACACCAGGGCCGCTAGACTCCAGGCTCACACCAGGGCCGCTAGACTCCAGGCTCACACCAGAGCCAGGTAGGCTCCGGGCCCACACCAGGGCCAGGTAGTCTCCAGGCCCACACCAGGGCCAGCTAGACTCCGGGCCCACACCAGGGCCAGCTAGACTCTGGGCCCACACCAGGGCCAACTAGACTCCAGGCCCACACCAGGGCCAGGTAGACTGCGGGCCCACACCAGGGCTTGCTAGACTCCGGGCTCACACCAGGGCCAGCTGCACTCCAGGCCCACACCAGGTAATGCTAGACTCCAGGCCCACACCAGGTCTAGCAAGACTCCGGGCCCACACCAAGGCCAACTAGACTCCAGGCCCACACCATGGCCAGCTGCACTCAAGGCCCACACCAGGTAATGCTAGACTCCAGGCCCACACCAGGTCCAGCAAGACTCCGGGCCCACACCAAGGCCAACTAGACTCCAGGCCCACACCAGGGCCCTGTAGACTCCGGGCCCACACCAGGGCTTGCTAGACTCCGGGCTCACACCAGGGCCAGCTAGACTCTGGGCCCACACCAGGGCCAGCTAGACTCCAGACTCACACCAGGGCCAGCTAGACTCCGAGCCCACACCAAGGCCATTTAGACTCCAGTCCCACACCAGGGCCTGCTAGACTTCAGACTCACACCAGGTCCAGCTAGACTCCGGGCCTACACCAAGGCCATTTAGATTCCAGTCCCACACCAGGGCCTGCTAGACTTCAGACTCACATCAGGGCCAGCTAGACTCCGAGCCCACACCAAGGCCATTTAGACTCCAGTCCCACACCAGGGCCTGCTAGACTTCAGACTCACACCAGGACCAGCTAGACTCCGGGCCCACACCAGGGCCAGCTAGACTCCGGACCCTTACCAGGGCCTGCTAGACTCCGGGCCAACAGCAGGGCCAGCTAGACTCCAGGCCCACACCACGGCCTGCTAGACTCCAGACTCACACCAGGTCCAGCTAGACTCCGGGCCCACGCCAGGGCCAGCTAGACTCCGGGATCACACCAGGGCCAGCTAGACTCCAGGGCCAGACCAGGGCCTGCTAGACTCCGGGCCCACACCAGGGCCAGCTAGACTCTAGGTCCACACCAGGGCCAGCTAGACTCCAGGCCCACACCAGGGCCAGCTAGACTCTAGGTCCACACCAGGGCCTGCTAGACTCCGGGCCCACACCAGGGCCAGCTAGTCTCCAGGCCCACACCAGGGCCTGCTAGACTCTGGGCCCACACCCGGGCTAGCTAGACTCCAGACCCACACCAGGGCCTGCTGGAAACTGGGCCCACACCAGGGCCTGCTAGACTCCAGACCCACGCCAGGGCCAGCTAGACTCTGGGCCCACACCAGGGCCAGCTGCACTCCAGGCCTACATCAGGGCCAGCTAGACTCCAGACTCACACCAGGGCCAGCAAGACTCCGGGCCCACACAAGGGCCAGCTAGACTCTGGGCCCACACCAGGGCCAGCTAGACTCTGGGCCCACACCAGGGCCAGCTAGACTCTGGGCCCACACCAGGGCCAGCTACACTCCAGGCCTACACCAGGGCCAGCTAGACTCCAGACTCACACCAGGGCCAGCAAGACTCCGGGCCCACACAAGGGCCAGCTAGACTCTGGGCCCACTCCAGGGCCAGCTAGACTCCGGGCCCACACCATGGCCAGCTAGACTCCGGGCTCACACCTGGTCCAGATAGACTCCGGGCTCACACCAGGGCCAGCTAGTCTCCGGGCCCACACCAGGGCCAGCTGCACTCCAGGCCCACACCAGGGCCTGCTAGACTCCGGGCCCACACCAAGGCCAGCTGCACTCCAGGCCCACACCAGGGCCTGCTAAATTCCAGGCCCTCACCAGGGCCAGCTAGACTCCAGGCTTACACCAAGGCCAGGTAGACTCCGGGCCCCACACCAGGGCCAACTAGACTCCTTGCTCACACCAGGTGCCAGCTAGACTCCAGGCTCACATCAGGGCCAGCTAGAATCCAGGCTCACATCAGGGCCAGCTAGACTTCGGGCCCACACCAAAGCCAGGTAGACTCCGGGCCCACAACAGGGCCATGTAGACTTCGGGCTCACACCTGGGCCAGCTAGACTCCGGGCCCACACCAGAGCCAGCTGCACTCCGGGCCCACACCACGGCCAGCTAGACTCCGGGCCCACACCAGGGCCAGCTAGACTCCTTGCCCAAACCAGGGCCAGCTAGACTGCAGGCTCACACCAGGGCCAGGTAGACTCCGGGCCCACACCAAGGCCAACTAGCCTCCTTGCCCCACACCAGTGCCAGCTATACTCTTTGCCCAAACCAGGGCCAGCTAGACTCCTTGCCCACACCAGGGCCAGCTAGACTCCGGGCCTACACCATGGCCAGCTAGAGTCCAGGCTCACACCAGCGCCAGGTAGACTCCTAGCCCACACCAGGGCCAGGCAGACTCCTAGCCACACCCGGGCCAGCTAGACTCTGGGCCCACACCAGGGACAGCTAGACTCTGGGCCCACACCAGGGCCAGCTAGACTCTGGGCCCACACCAGGGCCAGCTAGACTCTGGGCCCACACCAGAGCAAGCTGCACTCCGTGCCCACACCAGGGCCAACTAGACTCCGGGCCCACACCAGGGCCAGCTAGACTCCTTGCCCACACCAAGGCCAGCTAGACTCCTTGCCCACACCAGGGTCAGCTAAACTCCGGGCCCACACAAGGGCCAGCTAGACTCCTTGCCCATACCAGGGTCAGCTAAACTCCGGGCCCACACCAGGGTCAGGTGACTCCAGACTCACACCAGGGCCAGCTAGACTCCAGACTCACACCAGGGCCAGGTAGACTCCTTGCCCAACCAGGGCCAGCTAGTCTACGGGCCCACACCAGCGCCCTGTAGACTCTGGGCCCATACCAGGGCCATCTAGACTTCTTGCCCACACCAGGGCAAGCTAGATCTTTGCCCAAACCAGGGCCAGCAAGACTCCGGCCAACTAGACTCCGGGCCCACACCAGAGCTAACTAGACTCCTTGCCCACAGCTGGTCCTGGTAGACTCCGGGCCAACACCAGGGCCAGCTAGACTCCAGGCTCACACCAGGGCCAGCTAGACTCCGGGCCCACACCAGAGCCAGGTAGGCTCCGGGCCCACACCAGGGCCAGGTAGACTCCGGCCCACACCAGGGCCAGCTAGACTCCGGGCCCACACCAGGTAATGCTAGACTAAAGCCCACACCAGGGCCAACTAGACTCCAGGCCAACACCAGGGCCAGCTAGACTCCAGGCTCACACCAGGCCAGCTAGACTCCGGGCCCACACCAGAGCCAGGTAGGCTCCGGGCCCACACCAGGGCCAGGTAGACTCCGGGCCCACACCAGGGCCAGCTAGACTCCGGGCCCACACCAGGTAATGCTAGACTAAAGGCCCACACCAGGGCCAACTAGACTCCGGGCCCACACCAGAGCTTGCTAGACTCCGGGCTCACACCAGGGCCAGCTAGACTCTGGGCCCACACCAGGGCCAGCTAGACTCCAGACTCACACCAGGGCCAGCTAGACTCCGAGCCCACACCAGGGCCTGCTAGACTCGGGCCTACACCAGGGCCAGCTAGACTCCAGACTCTCAACAGGGCCATTTTGACTCCAGTCCCACACCAGGGCCAGCTAGACTCTGGGCCCACACCAGGGCCAGCTAGACTCCAGACTCACACCAGGTCCAGCTAGACTCCGGGCCCACACCAGGGCCAGCTAGACTCCGGACCCTTACCAGGGCCTGCTAGACTCCGGGCCCACAGCAGGGCAGCTAGACTCCAGGCCCACACCACGGCCGCTAGACTCCAGACTCACACCAGGTCCAGTTAGACTCCGGGCCCACGCCAGGGCCAGCTAGACTCCGGGCTCACACCAGGGCCAGCTAGACACCAGGCCCACACCAGGGCCAGCTAGACTCCGGGCCCACACCAGGGCCAGCTAGACTCCATGCCCACACTAGGGCCCTGATAGACTCCGGGCCCACACCAGAGCCAGCTAGACTCCAGGCCCACACCAGGGCCAGCTAGACTCTAGGTCCACACCAGGGCCTGCTAGACTCCGGGCCCACACCAGGGTAAGCTAGACTCCAGGCCCACACCAGGGCCTGCTAGACTCTGGGCCCACACCCGGGCCAGCTAGACTCCAGACCCACACCAGGGCCTGCTAGACTCTGGGCCCACACCAGGGCCAGCTAGACTCCAGATCCACACCAGGGCCTGCTAGACTCTGGGCCTACACCAGGGCCAGCTAGACTCCAGACTCTCAACAGGCCATTTTGACTCCAGTCCCACACCAGGGCCAGCTAGGCTCTGGGCCCACACCAGGGCCAGCTAGACTCCAGACTCACACCAGGTCCAGCTAGACTCCGGGCCCACACCAGGGCCAGCTAGACTCCGGACCCTTACCAGGGCCTGCTAGACTCCGGGCCCACAGCAGGGCCAGCTAGACTCCAGGCCCACACCACGGCCTGCTAGACTCCAGACTCACACCAGGTCCAGCTAGACTCCGGGCCCACGCCAGGGCCAGCTAGACTCCGGGCTCACACCAGGGCCAGCTAGACACCAGGCCCACACCAGGGCCAGCTAGACTCCGGGCCCACACCAGGGCCAGCTAGACTCCATGCCCACACTAGGGCCCTGCTAGACTCCGGGCCCACACCAGAGCCAGCTAGACTCCAGGCCCACACCAGGGCAAGCTAGACTCTAGGTCCACACCAGGGCCTGCTAGACTCCGGGCCCACACCAGGGTATGCTAGACTCCAGGCCCACACCAGGGCCTGCTAGACTCTGGGCCCACACCAGGGCCAGCTAGACTCCAGACCCACACCAGGGGCCTGCTAGACTCTGGGCCCACACCAGGGCCAGCTAGACTCCAGATCCACACCAGGGCCAGCTAGACTCTGGGCCCACACCAGGGCCATCTGCACTCCAGGCCTACATCAGGGCCAGCTTGACTCCGGACCCACACATGGGCCAGCTAGACTCTGGGCCCTCTCCAGGGCCAGCTAGACTCCGGGCCCACACAAGGGCCATCTAGACTCTGGGCCCACACCAGGGCCTGCTAGACTCTGGGCCCACACCAGGGCCAGCAAGACTCCAGGCCCACATAAGGGCCAGCTAGACTCTGGCCCACATCAGGGCCAGCTAGACTCTGGGCCCACACCAGGGCCAGCTATAGACTCTGGGCCCACACAATAGCCAGCTACACTCCAGGCCTACACCAGGGCCAGCTAGACTCCAGACTCACACCAGGGCCAGCAAGACTCCGGGCCCACACAAGGGCCAGCTAGACTCTGGGCCCACTCCAGGGCCAGCTAGACTCCGGGCCCACACCATGGCCAGCTAGACTCCGGGCTCACACCAGGGCCAGCTAGTCTCCGGGCCCACACCAGGGCCATCTGCACTCCAGGCCCACACCAGGTCCAGCTAGACTCCGGGCCCACTCCAGGGCCTGCTAGACTCCGGGCCCACACCAGGTCCAGCTAGACTAAAAGCCCCACCAGGGCCAGCTAGACTCCGGGCCCACACCAAGGCCAGCTGCACTCGAGGCCCACACCAGGGCCTGCTAAATTCCAGGCCCACACCAGGGCCAGGTAGACTGCAAGCCCACACCAGGGCCTGCTAGACTCCAGACTCACACCAGGGCCAGCTAGACTACGGGCCCTCACCAGGGCCAGGTAGACTCCAGGCTTACACCAGGGCCAGGTAGACTCCGGGCTCACACCAGGGCCAGCTAGACTCCAGGCCCACACCAGGGCCAGCTAGACTCCGGGCCCACACCAGGGCCAGCTAGACTCCATGCCCACACTAGGGCCCTGCTAGACTCCGGGACCACACCAGAGCCAGCTAGACTCCGGGCACACACACCAGGGCCAGCTAGACTCTAGGTCCACACCAGGGCCTGCTAGACTCCGGGCCACACCAGGGTAAGCTAGACTCCAGGCCCACACCAGGGCCTGCTAGACTCTGGGCCCACACCCGGGCCAGCTAGACTCCAGACCCACACCAGGGCCTGCTAGACTCTGGGCCCACACCAGGGCCAGCTGCACTCCAGGCCTACATCAGGGCCAGCTAGACTCCGGACCCACACAAGGGCCAGCTAGACTCTGGGCCCTCTCCATGGCCAGCTAGACTCCGGGCCCACACAAGGGCCATCTAGACTCTGGGCCCACACCAGGCCTGCTAGACTCTGGGCCCACACCAGGGCCAGCAAGACTCCAGGCCCACACAAGGGCCAGCTAGACTCTGGCCCACATCAGGGCCAGCTAGACTCTGGGCCCACACCAGGACCAGCTATAGACTCTGGGCCCACACAATAGCCAGCTACACTCCAGGCCTACACCAGGGCCAGCTAGACCCCAGACTCACACCAGGGCCAGCAAGACTCCGGGCCCACACAAGGGCCAGCTAGACTCTGGGCCCACTCCAGGGCCAGCTAGACTCCGGGCCCACACCATGCCCAGCTAGACTCCGGGCTCACACCAGGGCCAGCTAGTCTCCGGGCCCACACCAGGGCCATCTGCACTCCAGGCCCACACCAGGTCCAGCTAGACTCCGGGCCCACTCCAGGGCCTGCTAGATTCCGGGCCCACACCAGGTCCAGCTAGACTAAAAGCCCACACCAGGGCCAGCTAGACTCCGGGCCCACACCAAGGCCAGCTGCACTCCAGGCCCACACTAGGGCCTGCTAAATTCCAGGCCCACACCAGGGCCAGGTAGACTGCAAGCCCACACCAGGGCCTGCTAGACTCCAGACTCACACCAGGGCCAGCTAGACTCCGGGCCCTCACCAGGGCCAGCTAGACTCCAGGCTTACACCAGGGCCAGGTAGACTCCGGGCCCCACACCAGGGCCAACTGGACTCCTTGCTCACACCAGTGCCAGCTAGACTCCGGGCCCACACCAAGGCCAGGTAGACTCCGGGGCCCTCACCAGGGCCAACTAGACTCCTTGCCCAAACCAGGGCCAGCTAGACTCCGGGCCCACACCAAGGCCAGGTAGAATCCGGGCCACACCAGGGCCATGTAGACTTCGGGCCCCACACCAGAGCCAGCTGCACTCCGGGCCCACACCACGGCCAGCTAGACTCCGGGCCCACACCTGGGCCAGCTAGACTCCGGGCCCACACCAGAACCAGCTGCACTCCGGGTCCACACCAGGGCCAGCTAGACTCCGGGCCCACACCAGGGCCAGCTAGACTCCTTGCCCAAACCAAGGCCACCTAGACTCCTTGCCCAAACCAGGGCCAGCTAGACTCCTTGCCCACACCAGGGCCAACTAGACTCCTTGCTCACACCAGTGCCAGCTAGACTCCTTGCCCACACCAAGGCCAGGTAGACTCCGGGCCCACACCAAGGCCAGGTAGACTCCGGGCCCACACCAAGGCCAGGTAGACTCCGGGCCCACACCAAGGCCAGGTAGACTCCGGCCCACACCAGTTACAGGTAGACTCTGGGCCCACACCAAGGCCAGGTAGACTCCGGGCCCACACCAGGTCCAGGTAGACTCCGGGCTCACACCAAGGCCAGCTAGACTCTGGGCCCACACCAGGGCCAGGTAGACTCCTAGCCCACACCAGGGCCAGGTAGACTCCTAGCCCACACCGGGCCAGCTAGACTCTGGGCCCACACCAGGGCCATCTAGACTCTCGGCCCACACCAGGGCCAGCTAGACTCTGGGCCCACACCAGGGCCAGCTCGACTCCAGGCCCACACCAGAGCAAGTTGCACTCCGGGCCCACACCAGGGCCAACTAGACTCCGGGCCCGCACCAAGGCCAGGTAGACTCCGGGCCCACACCAGGGCCATGTAGACTTTGGGCCCACACCAGAGCCAGCTGCACTCCGGGCCCACACCACGGCCAGCTAGACTCTAGGTCCACACCAGGGCCTGCTAGACTCCGGCCCACACCAGGGTAAGCTACCCAGCAAACACAAATCATCTAGGAAACGTTCGTCTATCTCTTCCCATAGGCGTGGGATGATTTACATTGAGAATGGTGCAGGAGAGCCTTTGAGAAACTTTTAATCAAAAAATCCAAACACATAGGTTTTATAATAAATTGTTTTTCTACAACTATTTTGTTCCTAATGTATTACAAATAGTTTTTACATGTTTAAATATAAAATTTATGGTGTTTTTTGTAAAATTCATTAATAATTGTGAATGATATATTTTGCTGAGTGAAACCTTCACAATCCATTTACTTATATATATGATCAGAAAAAAGTAGTTTTCCAAATTTACAAAAATCGCTCTTTTTAACACAATTTGACTCGTTATGCATTCCACTAAACACTAATATCATGTTTAAATATATAATTATGTATATTCCCTAAAATAATTTATATAAATTATAAAAGTTGCTGGAAGTGGTGTGAAAGAATCTGAAAACGTTTTGTTGTCTTATATTGGCGTGTTCTTATTAACTATGTCTCGAGTGCACAGTTTATCAAACAAGAAGATTAACATCGTCAACCCTTAAAATCTTATAGTTATCTTGCTGTTGCAAAATGGGTGAATCTTTAGAACAGCTAGTATATATGACAAATGGCGTTTTCCCGAACTCAAACATTGTATGGTTTATTATTCAACACATATTTCTAATGACTCTTAGATGTTTACATTCTCTGAAGTATAATTGTGAAGGCTGTGTCCATCACTCTCACCACAGATTCTTAAACTCCTCTCTGCAGGTTCAACTATAATTAATTTCCATTCTGAATCTCCATGGACATTTGTATCCAAAATGAAACCAATGTGGTTTCCTTCAGGGCCTTCAGCCAGCACATTGCTCATTAATTTCCACAGATTCCAACAAGTAGGGGATTTACAGAAATTTTGCTATTCATATTGTTATTTTATAAATATGAATGCATTTCCATATGATAAGACAAATACATGAGTTTATGATAAATTCGTTTTCTGTGATATAACATTGATATGCTCTTTTTTCTTTAAACCGCATACTAAACTAAATCACGATCGAGCGTATATATGCTTTTTAGAATTAAGCGCCACCACTGACCGCCAACCGCCAATTAAGTGCTCACATCAACAGAGTTGATGTATAAATGTTCAACGCTCAACAGAGTTAGTATAAATGGGTTAAATCAGAGTTTGAAAATGTTGTAGGTTGAGTACCTCAAGGCTCTGTCCTGGGACCTCTGTTTTTTATAATACTGTATATATATATGATTTAGATTCAGGTTTGAGTAACAACATTTGCAAATTTGCCGATGATACAAAAATCGGTAGGGAAATAACACAGAAGAAGACTCACTATCTCTTCAAGTTGATCTAAATAGAGTTTTGAAATGGGCAAAAGGTTGACAGATGCAGTTCAATGCTGATAAATGGAAAGTTTTGAGGTTAGTAATGATATATGATAGAGTTACAAGATACGAGATAGATGGTGTTGTGATTGCAAAGTCGGGTATTTCGAAAGGGACTTGGAGTTATGATTAGTAAGAATTTAAAACCAAAAGATCAATGCATGAATGTTCGTATAGGCAAATAGTACACTAGGATTTATTATCGAAGGGTTAATAACAGACACCTGGTTTTGTTCTTCAGCTATAGCTGCTCTTTAAAGCTCTTCATTCCGTGCTGTCTCTTAGGTGGCTTAATTAATTCTTATCAATCATCAATTGTTGCTTTGGTTAGGCCCCATTTTGATTATGCAGTTCAGTT